>RJWM01026495.1:0-27954 GCA_004363535.1 Dasyprocta punctata
TTATTGGCTTACATGAAAACAATAGGTTTAGTTATGCAAAATTTTATTATATATAAATGAAAAACTAAAAAATAAAATCTTAGGACATTATATAGAAGCTAAAATCCAGATGACTCTGAGTTTAGTGATGTGATGGTTATGATGTTTGGTAATGATGTTTTAGATGTAATATCCAAGGCATAATTCACAAAAGAAATAATTCATGGGTTGGGCATATTGCCACAGACCTGTAATCTAAGCATTTGGGAGACTGAGGCAGGAAAATTGCTGAGAATTTGGGGCCAGCCTGGACTACAAAATGAGTTCATGACCAGCATGAACTGCATAGTAAAACCATATCTTAAAAAAAAGAAAAAGCAAAACAAAAAGGAAGAAAGATGAAGAAATAACTCCTGAACGATACATCGTTAAAATTAAAAACTTCTTTACAAAGGACAATGTCAAGAGAATGAAAGGGCAATCCCCAGACAGAGAGAAAACTGTCAAACTATATTCCTTTTTTCTTTGTTTTGTTTTTGGAATTAAATTCTTGCTATGCAGTTTAGGCTGGCCGTGAACTCAGTGTGTAGCCCAGGGTGGCCTTGAGTTGGAGGTAAGTGTCCTGAATGCTGGAATTACAGGCATGCATCACCATGCAAGACTGTCACACTGTATTCCTAATTGACTGAGCCATTTTCTCTTCCCATCAGTAAGGAATGAACATTTCTATTTCTCTGCATCCTTACTCACACATCCTGTTGTCAATGCTTTGGATTTCAGCTATTCTAATGGGGATGTTTTGGTAGTTTTCAAAACCTTAAGCATGTTTTGCTGGACATCATTTCATATGTTTACTTGCCATTGGGCTGTTTTGTAAAAGATTCTATTGAAGCCTTTGCTCATTTTTACAGTTAATCTTACCCAAAAGGCCAAGAAGCTAGCCCTCATGAAGTCATTGGGGTGGGCTTCTAGAGTTTGTGATAGATTCATTGTACAATATTGGAAATATGGGTGTGAGTACTACACCTGCCCTCGGGCAGGTAACCTGCATATAAGAGAGGAAAGAGACTTGCTCCTCCCTTTTTGCTCTTGCTGCTTTTGCTGTCTTTTGCAGCCAAGAACTGTTGCCCGCTCCCTCTGTCTTGGAGCCAGCTGAGCATGGATCGAAAACCCTGCAAACTGAGCTAAATAAACCTTTCCCTCTTTAATTTTGGACACTGGATATTTTGGTTCAGCAATGAGAGAAAAGTAACCAAGACCCTATCTTTACTCATTTTTAACTCGTTACTTTAAAAAACAAAAGAAAACAAATAAAAACTATTCCTATCATATTGAGAGTAAAGTACAGTTTTTTTTTCTTTTTTTCTTTTTTTTTTAATCAAATGTGAAACTTGAAAATGTTTTCTCCCAGTCTGGGGCTTGCTCTTATATTCTCTTTGCATTGTGCATTGTAAAGCAGAAGTTTTTAATTTTTGATGTTTTGATGTTCTTTTATTCCTTTTCTTTTCTTTTTTTTTTCTTTTATCTGTCTTTTTGAGGCAGGATTTCACGATGCAGTTCAGGCTGGCTTTGAACTCACTTTGTAGCCCAGGCTGGCCTCGAATTCTCAGCAATTCTCCTGCCTCAGCCTCCAAAGTGCTGGGATTACTTGCTTGTGCCACCACTTCTGATCCATGAGTTATTTCATTTGTGAATTATGTCTTTGATGTTACATCTAAAGCATCATTACCAAACATCATAATCATCAAATCACTAAACCTAGAGTCCTCTGAGTTTTAGCCTATACTATATAATCTTCTAAGGTGTTTTTTTTTTTTTTTTTTTTTTTTTTTTTTTTTTTTTTTTTGCTTGTTTGTTTTTTTATTTATTCATTTTTTAGTTTTACAACTTATACTTAGGTCTGTAATAAATTTTGAGTGAATTTTCATAAATAATCTAATGTCTGTGCATTGATTTATATTTTGTATGATGATAATTATTCTAGCAGCATTTGTGAAAAAGACTATGGTTGCCTAATTGCATACTCTTGCTTCTTTGTGAAAGATTAATTGATTGTATTTTGCTGGTCTGTTTCTAGCTTCTTCTTCACTTATCATGCTAAAAAAAAGACATATGAGTCATAGGGGAAGATACTTCATATCATATGAATATGATAGAAATTATGGTAGAGCAAGGACTGTGGAATAGAATCAGTAAAAATCAGAGACAGCATTTTACAGACTAATGAAAACAACATCTACAAATAAGTACAGGGAATATCAAGTAAGATACATAATGTCATAGGGATGGAAAATAGTGAAGAATAAGCAAAAACAAACAGGTAAAAATACCCATCCATAACAGTTGTTAGTTCAAAAGGGAAACAAATCTTTCCCTCAGGTAAGAAAGTACAGGGAACACCAAGAAAGAAATACAATATTTTTCAAAGTCAAGGAACGGGAAGTAGTGAAGAACAAGCAAAAATGAATGAGTAAAAATATCCAACCATAACAATTATTTCAAAAGAGAAGTTGAAATCTTTCCCTCAGATAAGGAAACAAATGGCAACCTAAATGATCAAGAGAAAATAAAAATACTTACTTGTGTGTCTAGTCAAAGAAAACAAAAGGAATAACAAAACATATGATGCAAGGAAAATAGAAAGAAGAGGGCTGAAGAAGGAATTAGTAAAATAAAAAACAAATATAAAATAAAGATCAGTTCAATGAAAAGTTGCTAACTGGAACAAATTATTTAAATTAAAAGAGAGCACATGGCTAAATTGCTTAGTAAAGCAGAAAGAAGAAATAAGAAATATAAAAAATTGAGAAAGAGATACTATGTACTATACATATATATATGAAAAAGGTATACTAATAAATTTGATAATTTGGGTGAAATTCATAAATTCCTATATAGCATATCAAAACTAACATAAGAATTAATAGACAATGTGAATGACATTGTACCAAGAAAAGGAATTAAATCCCAGAAGTTCCGTTTTGTGTTCTCTCTCACACCCATATTCAGGCCCAAAGTACTTCATTAATGAACCTTGCTAAAGAAAAAAACAGAAATATGAGAAACTATTAAGAAATGGATGCATACCAAAATTTGGAAAATTAACCTACATATAAAAAAACCCATGATTTTTCCTAATGGAGTAAAAAATCTCCCAAGCTATATTGCCTTAAGACTCAATGAAATATATTTAAAAAATAATAAATTTGAGGTTATCATAAAATTGTATGGTTGGTGGACTTCAGAAATCATCTGAATTATTATGCTAACAGAAATTCAAAAAAATGATTTTTTAGTAAATTCAGAGACTGATTTACCAAAACTTGGTTTCTATTATGATAAGTAGCTTTATCAAATGTAAAGAAAGCAAATTTCTGTTGTTTTAGCCACCCTATGTATGGCATTTAATTATAACAGACCTAAAAAACAAACGCATTTTTAATTATTGTGTGAATTATATGTATACTGTGATATAAAATATATACATATGTAGATAATTCAAAGTATCCCACATATAGTTCATCAAAACTAAAAAGGAAATTTAGGACATAAATTATAAAATCTATAACTGAATTGAAAATATCATTTAACATTTTCACTTAACATGTAATAAAACATCAACTATTTAAGAATAAACCTAATAAATGTGTGTAAAATGTCTATAAAAAAATTATAAAATATTATTTTAAAAACCATAAAGTAATTAAATGAATCAAAGGAATACTTGTGTTCAGAGATTACAAGAGTCAAGAATTTTTTTTACTGCAAAGTCCTTGCAGATTCTCTATGGAAATTTGGAAGCCAATTTTTGCAGTGTATGTGCAAAATTAAATGGTCAATACTGGTCAAGACACACTTAGAAAAGAACAAGTTAGTAGGATTTACTTTATCAGGTTATAAAATGTTTTACAAAGCAGTGGTAATTAAAGTGCTGAACATCTTAGCAACTGCTTCTTTCACTTGATTATTTGTCTGATTTTTTAAAATGATTTTGCGATTTTCTTTTTCTATCTCTCTGTTTTTATTGTTGTTGTTGTTGTTTGTTTGTTTGAAAATGTATTTACTTCAGTGCCTGGGACATCGGCTTTTGGTGAGTTATGAATTTTTGGAGACAGTTTTTGCCTTACTTTCTCATGATTCTTGTGTTTTTGTGTTGCACATTGTAAGATCAGTTGAGAGAGAGAGCAGTGCCACTTTAGTAGCCTACTAGTGCCTTTCAAGGAGAGAACAGTCATCAAAAATAACAACATTCAAAGAACCAATCACATACCAACCCAATTTCAAACTTGCTAAAATGGTTTTTAACTCTTTCAATAACCCAAGCAAATAAGGAATGGTAGTGTTAAAAATAGGTGGACAAATAGAAGAAGAATAAAGAAAAAAGTGTAAGTAAAATAAAATGAGATAAAATAAAAACAAAAAAAAAGAGAAAAAAATTTAAAAAGGTTTTAATGGCATTCTTTTCACGACTGCTAAGAAGAAGGAAGGGCGACATTAGAAGCTACATGAGGGTCAGGCAGAAAGAAGAGAAACAAATACACGTCTAAAATATAAGTGGCTTTATGAAGGTGGAATCAATAAATTGTGTATTTCTGCCTGCAGAAACTCAATGCTGGAAGATCCAACATGTAATGTTTGGTGAGGAACAACCCAACAGGTCAATGTAAGTCACCATAGAAACTAAAACACTAATCTACACCAATACACAATTAGATACACATGTTTGCTCCACTCCCACACTTAGGGGGTAAGAGAGTACGAAGATGTACAGTTCACTCAGCCTCAAATGCTGAGCAGGCAAGCTTGAAAGGAGGGCCATCAATCTGCCAGTCCGACTGTCTTTAGTTCACTGAATTCCTAGTTTTTCTCAATTTTGAAAAAACATTTATTTACTCTGCTTCCTCTCGTGAGTATCAGCGTGAAGTTCTCTGTCAGTCACAAACTTCTTCGTTGATGATTGTAACATAAACTGCTAAAACTGCTATAAAAAGTAGTATGGGTATTTTGCAAAAGCAAAGACAAAACCTTTAAAAACAGGAATTCTATTTGATGTAGCTCTATGTCTCCTAGGTATAGTCCCAAAAGAGTGTATTTATAGCAAACTAATTCATAGTAGCCAAGCTCTAAAAATTGTCTAGATACACATCAATAGATGAGTACATAAATAAAATGTGATATATACTTACAGTGGTATGATATGAAAAGATATGCTTTCTTCACTATATATAACCAACAATAATTACTGTTCCTATGTGGGCAAGTATTTGAATAGAAGTAGAAAACATTCAAGTAAATCATCGTCACATTTAATGGTGAACAAATTAATAATCATCTATGAAATGCAAATTAAAACATTATGCATCAACCCTTCATTGAAAGAATTAAAATGAGAAAGAGAGGTAATACCAAGTGGTGGAGTAGCTACAGAGCAACTGAAATTCTTACTGCAACTCTAAGGTAGTGCAGGAACACTTTGAAATATACTTGAGTATATTCATTCATTATGATAAAATTATGTACCTAATTGCTACTCAAGTAGGTAAACATGAATGCCAAATTTCACATGCAGAAACATTTTTGGCAGCACTGTAACAGCTCTAAGTTGGAAACAAAAGTAAAGCAATATTAGAATTGCATTTCCATAAAATGAAATAACATAAGTGATATGCATATATGAACCACTAATACAACAGCAACACTAATCTCTTAAATTGTTGCCTATAAAAGCGTGATAAAAAGAATGCAATGTTTTACTTCATTTTTACAAATTTTACAAATAGAAAAAATTGATCTGTAGTTGTTTTAGAACTCAATTAATGGTCACCACTGGAGAACAATAGGATAGTACCTGGAAAGTGACACAATGAGAGATGGCCTGATGATTGTTGGATCAATTTATGGGGACCAAAACTTATGATTGGTGAGTTATTCTACATTTGTATTTAAAATATAAAAAATAAACAATGAATTGATTAAAAATAGTGACTTTTTCCCTCAAGAATAATAATTATAGAGTAGCCCTGAAGAAAAAAATACTATATTCAACTACAAAAATAGCAAATTTATGGAGTGGAAATTCTCATATTAAATAAGTGAAAACTGACAAAATGAATGCAACACAGATAACAGATAACTGATTTTCTTAACATTGAGAATACAGTACAACACTGCTAAATGCTATGTACACTTTTGTATAGATATTTAGATAAATAAATAAGATTCAAAAATGATTAGGGATGTTTCGGGTTCTGTAAGATATGACTGATTTTTGTACATTTATCGTTATCTGTTGAGAGATCCATCTTATTTTCAAATGTTTGCACAATTTAATATTGTAATAAGTAAACATTAAAGATTTAATCTTCTAGTAATAGATTTCCCAAAGAAATACGTTTTAACTATAATCACAGGATATTGGAAATATCCTACCATTTCTATCGTATGAATTTTTTGCCTCTTTTTTAAAACTCATTACTGAGTTGTAGGTGCTTTGTTAATTTGCATTATCAAGAGGTTTCATAATTTAGCGGATATTTGTAAAGTGTGTAATTTCTGGTTATAAAGTGATCTAAGCAGCTTAACATTTTAATTAGTTTAAGTAAACCTTTGGTTCTTCTCCTAAAGCTATGCAATGTATTTATTTTGTTACTGTTTTTATTAACAACTAAAGGATATACAGTGTTTGGTTTTTCAGGCATTCCATAGGCAAATTTGTAACTAAAATACCTATGGGAAGAAAATGAGAGTTTTGAAAATATGAGCTTAATATTCAATTAAACATATAGAGGATAAAAGGTGAAAAGTGTTACTCAAAAAGATATCCTGAAAAAAATATTATTGCACATAAACTCTTTTATAAGTATTACAGATAATATTGTAATGTTTACAAGACAGCCTAGAAAAACTTGCTTAAATTTTGAGATGACAGTTGTAAAGACATTGCTTGCTTTCAATATAATTGGTACTGCACAATCTTCAAACAGTTTTCAAACATGACAGACAGCTTAGTAAAGAAATGATAGTCCAGAGTTCACAAATCTGTGAAACATATAATATACTAGACAAAAAATGACATTACCCTATTTTGAAATGTAGGGAACTGGATGAATTTAAACCAGAATGCAACTTCTTGAGATAGAAGTTCAGCAGTTTTTATCCTAGATTAAATACAAGATCCCCAGGTTATATATTTTTTAGCAACTAAAAGTACCACAAAATATAGGAAATTTTAAGTGGGCTTCAACTAATCGTATAAAAATAACATGCCTGTGTACTAAATCAACACAAAGATTGATAAAATATAGTCCTATCAGGTTAGCTTCAGGTTTTCCAGAACCCAACCTGAACTTTGTTCATATTAGGTTCAGTTAATAAACCTATAAACATACTAGCATATTGTATATATATGCAAAGCAATGATATAATTAACTCATATTTTTTGTCTAGTATGTGTCAGACATGCTATCAGACATTCCAAACGTTGTCATGCATATGGCAGACAAGGTCTTTGTCCCCATGTCATTTATGATCTGTCCCGGTAGGCACAATAAACAAAGTTTTTAAGCAATTAAAGTAGAAACAAACATACAATAATCAATACATGAAGGGAGTATAAATTGTTAGAGGATATGGAGTTGCATGGAGAACTAGGTAATGTGCGATTGAGAAAAGTAAGCTTTCAGCAGAACTGAAGAGTAAGTAGGCATTAAAAATCTACAAAGACTGGATGTTCTGTTCAAGGGTTGTACTGGCAGATCTTCAGGAGAGGATGGAAAAAAGAGTCAAGGGAGGAAGATGCATGCAAAACAGAAGCACAGGTGGATGAGTGTGTTTGTGTGTGGGGAGGGGGTGAGGTGGTCATCATGTATCTCCCAGCAACAGGACAGTTTGGAAGGATTGTGACCAGTGAAGTGACTTTTGTATTTAAGAGACTTTCTCATCAACTGGAGGAGAGTGCCATGGAGATGGCCAAGGCATTGAGGCAGATTGGCAAGTCTGAAGTCATAGTTATGTTGAGAAACAAAAATCCCATACAGAGATGGTGGAGGTAGAGTTTTTAATGAAGATGCGTTCTTGTGGGGTAAGAATAAGTAGAATTTTCTGCATCGACAATGGAACAATTTATCAAAATTTCAGCTATTGTAGAAGGAAAAGACCTGGAAGGAAGGCTATGAGTTGAGTCTTGTACACAACGATTTTGAAGTGAACATGAAACCTACAAGTACAACTTACAAGAAGCTAGAGATCTGTTTCAGTGTTGAATACTGAGGAAACTAGGAAGCAAATATAAGTGCAAGCAATTTGGGGCTTTGATATAGTGGAACAGAAACAATTTTGAAATTGTCAAGAAAGAGAAGCCTGAGTGAGCCCCGAAGGGAGCGATGATGATTTCTCATATTGATCCTTTTACCTGATGGGCTGAGAAGTCACAGGCAGGTACACATAAAAATCCAGTGCAATACCCATTTATATTGAGGAACCTAAGAGAAATCTCAAAATCCTATATTTATACAAATCATCACATATTGTTCTGTATTTTAGCAACATACAAAAAGCTCCCCCTCTCTTCTGTATACTCATGTTTCTGCTAAGGGTCTAACCAGGTTAGAACAAGGTCTACTAACTGAAGAAATGCGCTTCAAATTTGTAATATGTATATAGGAAACAATTTTTGCCCTTTGTACAAAGATATAATACATATAATCCACCTTCAATGGTTTGCTTTTAATTTCTTGAGGGTAGGGAAGTGTTATACTATGCACATATGCTAATTATATTTCAACAACACTGTTGCAAAATGTCTAAGATAAACAACTAAAAAGAGGAAAGGGTTATTTTGGCTCACAATTTTAGAGGTTTCAAAAGATGGTCCATTCTATATGGGCCCCTGCTCTAGGAGCATGGTAGAGGGAAGTTTTTCATATAGGGTGGTCAGAAAGCAGAGAGAAAAGGAAGGAGCCAGAGAGGAAAGGGTCAGAATCCAGATATAGACCTCAAAGTTTCACTCCATGATTCACTCTCCTTACCGAGGCTCCACTTTCAGCTCCTCTCACCTCTTAACAATGTCAATAAATTCTGATTTGAACAACAAAGATTAATAACTGATAAAGTTGGAGCCTTCATGATCCAATCACCTGAACACCAGACACAATTCTTCTTCACATGAGTGAGGACCATTTCACATCCAAACCATAAAAATGCATAACTGGAATTGGCAGTTTACTACCCACAATTAGAGGCAAATATTTATATAGTCAAAGAATTAAATAAAATTAAACATTTTAGAAATATCAGTGATCCTTGCCTATGTTTTGTAATTAATTTAAAGCAACATATTAGATAGTTTTTGAATGAATATTTAGCGTCAAAGGAGAGATAGAAGAGATTATAAGACATAGTTAGAGGAAGAGAATAATGGTAAATCTGCCAAAAAAATTACTCCAAAAATAAATTCTCAGCATATTATGAGTTGTACATTTAATTCTGCTGTAGTTTGGGTACTGTTTCAGTATTAAACTAGTCACAAGTAGGGAATGTAAGAACTTTAAAGCTTGCCTTCTTTTTATCCAATGTTCTCTGCTTAAATTATGCTACAAAAAAAGAAGTGAACAATTGAACTATGTTTTTTAGCTTTTATTGATACATGTTTGCAGTACATAAGGATTACATTCAGTCTCAGGGTTTGGTGTATGTACACAACACATTTCAATTCCCTCCCCCCATTCAATCTCCTTTTATTTTTCCAGTATCTGATTTATTTACTTAGTTTATAAGACATTATGAATTTAATTAACATATAACAGATTGAAAACCATATTAAGAGGCTGAAGAGCACATAAATCATGAAACACAATTGTACTAAGTCAAGCTACACATTTCAGTTCATTGTCCACTCTGGATTGCAATGACTCTTTTTTCCTTCATTTTTTCCCTATTATCTGTCTTCCTTAGAATGGAAAAAATAGGTAAATATTAGGAAAGAGAAAGATGGAAATTCTGGTTTTCATAGACTATTCAGAAATTCATAGACAAGATGTTCTGGAACTGGCCATTAGAAAAACTGAAACATTCTGAAAGACTCAAGTATGACCAGAGTAAATTACATTATAAACTCATGACAGGATCAAGCACCAAGAAATATATTACAATTTAATTATCTGAAAAATGGGAATATAATAACTCTGCATTCTACCCTTCAGATTTTATTTATTTTAAAAAAGAAAAAGAAAAAGTGGAACTTAAAACTTGTGATTAAGAATAGGGCCAGTAAGTAGGAAGGTTATTGCATTCATGTTAAAAATATTTAATGACCCTCAAGATTAAAACCATCCAATAAATAAAATTATAGATCATTTTGCTGTAATGTATAAATTTGCCAATATAAAAGCATATCTTAATTGTTCCAGATAATCATTTTTAAGAATATGACTGAGAGTATAAAAACTTTTATTTAAAAATGATCATTAAAAAGTACCAGAAAGTGGATTTAATGTCACAGGATGGTATTCCAGGGATTTGGGAGTCTGAGCCAGGATTACTAGGAATTCAAGGACAGTCTGGTTTTCACAGTGAGTTCAAGGTCAGCCTGAACTACATAGTAAGGCTCTATTTCAAAACAAACAAACAAAAAAGTAACAGATACTGTGGAAGTAAAATGTTTGAAAAATGTAGAACAAAAGATATCATAGGTGTGTTACTAACATTACTCCTTTCCACATGTTCAGCCCACATCCCAACCCCAACTTCAAGTAAAATATTTGATAAGAATTATCTTTGAATAGTTTCTAAATGCTTTATTTACTTCATAAATTATTTTAATCAGAAGATGGCAGCAAAATCTCATAATTCTTAATGTTTACAAGTCTTTTCCTGAGTGTAATAAAATTGTTTGGAATATTTATAAAAATCTATTTTATTTTTACTTAAATGACTAATCTGTTGAAATACTGCTTGGTATGAATAATGCAACAGTACACTGATTTTTGAAGGCAGTGGGATGAGAGGCACTTTATAATTTTAACTACTCCCCAGCAAAAATAAACAATTTCTTTGATCCTTCAAATTAGTAGAAATGGTTGTCTAACATTTTAAAGGCTTTTAAAATTTTCTTAGAGAAGGACTTCAAAAATTACTATACTATAGAATACAACAGAGACTTTAAAATACAAATCATTTTGAAAATATTTAAACATACATGTGCATGAAATGAGACTAAAAATGACTTAATTAATTTTATGAAGATAGCTAAGACAATGTATACTTTATGTTGTGAATTTTTTCAAAGTGAAAAAATATTCTATGGTGAGTATAATCATTTTAAAATTTTAAATTAACAGAATGAGATATTTTTAAATGGTGTTTTTAAATGCTTCTTCTTTAATAATCTCTAGTTTACTATTAACCAAGTACATTTGAACAATAGCAAATTTTAGCTGAATAAGGTTACTCTAAGAGACAAAGCATACACCTATGATAATGTTGTAGTTGCTTTTCCAAAATACCTGATATTCACAATTCGAAGGAAGGAAGGTCAATTTTTGATCCAAGTTTCAGTCCATGATTAGATGGTACCACAGCAAAAACAGCATGGTGGAAAAGCAAAGCTGAGGAACACTGTTCAACCCATGGTGGATAGGAAACACAGAGGAAAGTGAGGAGCCAGGGACAAGAACACATATTTCCAAGTTATAACACAGAGTACTGTGCCTTTTCACTATGCTTTACTTCCATATCCTATTTAGTTGTCGTACACCCAGGATCCAATCATCTTCCAAACACATGAGTCAGTGGGGAGCATTGTAAACTGAAACCATTTAATGAATAAATGGTTAAGAATTACGTAATTTAAAATTCTGTACATAAACTTTAGAGCTTTGAATTTTATGCCTAGTATAGGGAAGATCAGATTACATTGGTAAAGGGCATGCATCAGTTATTTACATATCATCTATGCCTACTGATGATAATTAAGGTCTGTGTGGGCTGGTTTTGCTTTCCTAGGATGCTCTCACTCTCTCTCTCTCTCTCTCTCTCTCTCTCTCTCTCCTCTAGAAAGAAGACTCCAAAATGGTACAAAGCAAAAATAAGTCTACTTGCCCAAGACAGTGGTATAAATCCACTATGAGGAGTGAAGATTCCATAGCTGGAAGACCACTGAATATGAGGCAGCAGTTCTGTTTTATGGGGTAATGAGGTCTCAGGGTTCATCTCATTCCAGGTGGATCCTTTTGCTCAGGTATTAACTTGTTGTTAGGGATACATAAGCATCTTAGTTACTTTTCTCTCATTGCTGGTACAAAATACTCAATACCCAAAGTTAAAGAGGAAAAGATTTATTTAGCTCACAGTCTGTAGAGGTTTTAGTCCATAACAGACTGGTTGCAAGACAAGGTGGCACATGACAGAAGGATCAGAGGTCATGGTGGGCAGAAGACACCAAAATCAACAAGTAAGGGAGGGAAGCAACAAATCTCTGTCTGTCTTATATTATATGCAGGCTTCCTGCCCTAGAGCAATGTAATATTCACACCCTTAATCTCAGCATCGGACCATGAATCAACTACAAACTGTAGATTTAGCCACCTCTGAAAAGTCCCCACCCATGACTGCATGAAGCTTTTGGGGACATCCAGACACAAACTACAACAATAATGAAAGTCTGGGAAATGGCTGTGAAAAGTCTTATTTTGTCTGCCTTTTCTGGAACAGCTTACACAGAGAGCTACTTAGCTAGTCTCTGAGTATATCTGACTTATATGCTAACCACAGTCTAGGTTCACTTTCTCTCATTTTTAAGAGGACCATCCTTACATTATGCCTGCCTGTTAAAGTCCTATCTCTACATTCTCCTGTCTGAGAGTACCATTCCAATGTTGGGAGAGTAGAAGTGATGACATCTCTGATTACCTTAGGCTGACAGGGTGGAATGTAGTGACTCAGAATGATTTCTGGAAGGTTGGTCTGGTGGTGCTTGGTAGAAATTTGGAAGAAACTTCATTGGTGGCTCCATCTGAAGGACCATCTGCATTTTGATAGCACTGATGCAGTCTGAGATAAAATGAGAGACATTTCAAAAGACACAGTTCAATCATGCATGACGGAAGAATGGTAACCACTGGCCCCAGGGGAAGGAGAAGCCAGAATGTGACAAAGGGAAGGCAATCCTTGATTTGGGCAAAGACCTGGGAAGGCAAGAAAGTCCACAGCCTCTTGGTCATGGAACTATTTCATCTTATCTAGGATAATATTGGTCCAAGTTTCAACTTGTTGAGAGGTATTTTTATAGGTGCAGCATGAGCCATTGAGAACTCTGCAGAGTCCACTTGTTTTTTTGTTTTTAATTCCAATAATGGGACTATTATAGGAACTGACAGTTTCTTTAAGGAGTCTCTGTTGCAGCAATCTCTGAATTATGAGTTGTAGTTTTTTAACCTCTAGATGAGGAGTTATTGCTCTTAGTGAAGAAAGTATATGGGGTTCTTAAGATGAATGAGGACAGGTATCGTCTTTAGGTCCTTCCCCACTGTGTGTTCCTCTGTCTACACAATGGGGTCCACCTATAACCCTTGAAGGGAGAATATCTTTGCAGGATTAGATCCTGGAAGAATCAGGATTTGAACTTGAGCTTTTCACAATAATTCTCTCACTAGTACATTGATACTTCATTTCACGAACTTAAGTGTTTCCAAAATTCTGGTCACAACTGAATTAGAGGAGAATCAAATTAACTTTCCCCAGAATGTTGACATTGAACCTAGCCACTGAATTTGATTCAGTTCTCATCCAACTCAGTTTGAGGCCAGAATCATAGTTCATGAGCCGAGATATCAATATAGTGGGGTTGAGGTCTCAGGTATTATCAGGAAGGAATTAGAAAAGTGTAGATCATTCCAAAGTAGCAGCCATGGACTGGGAGAAGAACCTTTCCATTGAGCATCCTGGGATACCCTGAATTGCATCAGTGTGCATAAAAGCGAAGTCCAAGGGAGAAGACAAGGGCAAAATGCTGGCATTTATATTGGTAGGAAAATTGATGGACTAATCCCTCACTATCAAAAGAGTCCAGAGCTCTATTGGTTAGAGAGAACTAAGAGGGGCCTGAATGGTAAGCACTGGAGATCCTCATTGGGAGCTCCCCTGCTCCTGAAGTTGGCATTGTTTCTTCCAGTGATTGTCTTGACAGACAGGACAAGTCCTTGTAAGCCCTCTTCCTTTGGGGACACTTTCTTAAACTGTCTAGGTTTTTGACAGTTATTACACAGAAGTCCTTTATGATGTAATTTGTAGGGCTACCACCAGCTCTGTGTCTTTCCCTGTTTTCTGTTTGGTCTGCCAATCTCTGTTGTAGAAGACCTCAGTGGCCTCTTTCAGATAGTCATCTCATTCCAGGTGATCTTTTTTGGGGTGCCACCACTAGTTTTAAATAGTTATGGTGGATGTCAGGGGCAGATTAAAAAATTTATTCTAAATGAAGATCTCCCTGATGACACTGCCTGGGTTTATAAGGTATATTTAGTCATGATATCATTTACTCATTGCAAAAACACTGCAAGGTGGAGATATTACTTTTCTGTTTTGGTACATTTGCCCTTGCTCCTTTTAATCCTTGTTTGATGTAATAGAAGAAAAGTGCAAGGTCTCTTTTTGGGAGATGTTACATGGACCTACTGAGGTTTGAATGAGGGGCAAGCCTCTTTTCCTGTGGGGGTACACACGTTAGCTTCACCTTCCCCAATTCTGACGCCTCTGTGCATTTTATGGTAAGCATTTCTAGATCTTATGGTTTCCCCTAAGCTCTTTTTTTCTTTCTCTGATTAAGTATTTCACTAAAGAGGAACATTACATCATGCTGGGTTAACCTGAATCGAGATGTTTCCCTTTAAAAAGCTCTTTTTTATCTATCTGAGTCATTTGTGGAATGTCAGATCTCATTTGATTTTTCCCAATTTTGAGTAAGTAATGGGACCTCTTTTTGTACCCCCTCCTCAAATTGGAGTGGAAGGACAGCAACTTTTCTAGAAGAGTTGTAGGGTCAGATTTAGAATAAAGTGGGACAAGGTCCCTATCTTTTGAGGTGTTAGGGGCCCAATCTTCCCCCCTTTCTTAGGATGTGTTTCTTTCTCATTTGGTCTTTTGGTGGGTGTGCATTCCAATGTCATCAACAGAGGAAGGTCAAAAGCACACTGAGAAACCCACTCAGGATGGTACCGTAGGGTAAAGAATAATTGATATAGGGCATCTTACTCCAATTTACTTCCCTCTTGCAAAACAGGTCTAAATGAAGTATGTTGTCAAAGTTAAGAGAACCCCCATAGACTACATTTTTTGATCATTTTAGGGATATCAAGGCCAAATATCAGTATGATAAAAAATTAGGATCTTTTACTTCAAAACTTGGAAGTCTAATTCTTTCCAGTGTTTTGAGGAGACAGTCCCGGGGTGAGTGAGGTGTGATGGCAGAGGATCTGGCTCCCAACTGAGAAAAAGGAAAGAAAAAGAAAGAAATGAGAGCCACCCTGATGATAGATGTCCGTGCATGAGGTATTTTGTTCCTTGGTGAGGACAGGGCATGGCCTGTACTACCAGAAGGTCCTATCACAGCCTAGGTCCCCTCTTCCCTACTCATCTCACCATCATTGTGCTATACCCACATATGGATTAGAGTTGCAACCTGACCTTATGTCTACTCAGTGTCCTGGTCCTTGTGCCCTCCTTTTATATTCCTAATATAACTGCTTTTGACACACTTCATAAATACAAAGTTCTCAGGAGACCCTGTTCTTTAAAGGGGTAAAGATGGCCATCAAGGCCAAGTCTCTGGTCGAGATATTTGTTGGTGTCTGAACTGAAGAGAAAAATAGGTCCAAAATGATCTTTCTGTCTCAGGACCAGGCTGAGCAATCCTCTCTTGGGCCTACTGTAGAGAATTCATATTGAGAAGTTCTAGCACAAATAATAGAAAGAGGGTTCCCCTTCTACACTGCGCCCTCAAGAAACACCATTCCTTTTTAAGGTCCTTATGAAACTCACTGGAAAATGTAAGAAAGTGATAGACTAGATGGAAAATGAACATGAAGAGGTGGTCTGGATTCAGCCAGAGCAAAATTTGAAATGCCCAATTTTCCTTCAGACAATGACAACGGACAGTCTCATATGGCAAAGCCATTTTCATGAGGAGATGCAAATCTTCCCCTAAGAAATAAAATTTGGAGATTGCCTGCAAAAAGTTGTGTTCTTCATCCTGAGAACACAGTTCTTTGAGTCATGATGTATATAGTCTCCTCTACCCTGGAAATCTTAAGGTCTAGCTGAACTGGGGGAATTAGTCTCTTGGCATGAGGCATGGCACTATAACCCCTGACTAGGTCAGAGCAGGAGGTGCAAAAAGGGCAATTGATCTTGGTGCGAAGTGGGTGGAAATAAATCGCTGTATGGGTGTGGACCTGGAGTTGCAAAGTTGACTTGTTACCAGATTTCCACAAAGTCACTATGAGGAGTGGGAGTCTGGAGCTGGGTGGCCACTGAATATAGGGCAGTGGTTATTTTTTTTATGGAATAAGGGTGTCTCTGGGCCCATTGCCTTACTCATAGGTGGCTATTTTAGATTGGATATCACCTTGTTGTTAGTGGTCTATAATGAAATCCTTGGGAGGTTTTGTGAAAAGTCTTGTTTGTTTTCTTGTTTTTTTAGAACAGTTTGTATGAATAGAAACTTAGCTAATCTCTGCGTGTATCTAGCCTATAAGCTACCCACAGACAGTCTAGGTTATGTCTTTCATTTTTAAATGAATCATCCATATATTATCCCTGCCTATTGGGATCCTATCACTGTAATATATTGCTTATTTGTTTATTGGATGCCAGCCTTTCCCCAGATCTCTGCTTTGTGATATGATGCCAGGGAATTCGCAAACCACATCTCTCCTTGTTCACTTAGTTGTCTTACTTTTGGAATCTGATAATAACATTGATGCACTACTGAAAGATGGCAGGATCAAAAAAGGAGAAAAATTTGTAATTCCCAGACTCTAACTTCTTAGTGCCATCCTAATATTAGCCAGCCAGCTCTGCTAGCTATGCTCACCTCAGTAATTTGAGAAGTAATTTTCCGGTGCCAAAGTCATCATGAATCTGATCACTCAGGATGCTCCTGGGACACAAAACTTAGCCAAAAGTATCCTGACACAAACATGTAAACATCCAGTGTCATGAACTACAAGAAAAATATGGTGGTTTCCTGATTAATGATAGCCATAAGGCACACTTGAACATCTATCGAGGTGTATACGATGCATTGCTTCACAATATGATGCAAACTGGTTTGGGGATTTCCAGTACTGGCCCAGGTATTTCCTGGAGACAAAATCACTGCAGCAAAAATAACAACTTTCATAAGAATTTAAACAAATACCTTTAAAACGATGGGCTGTATATATTGGAGAAAATCAAACAATTATAGAAAATGAGTGATCAAAATGCTAGCATTTTATATTCCTAGCCTTATGCTTTTTAACATTTCATACTGCAGGAAATTAATTTTTCCAAAACAAATTGAAAGTATTTTTTTTCATTTTATGCATGTTGAACTTGATTTTGTTTTGAAACTAAATAGATTTTTCTTACTATAGTCAAAAGTTTGTTTAAATTTCAAAGTGTAAAAGGAAAACGTTTTAAAAGAGGTATGTTTGCATTGCTTTAAAAATTTAGGAGATTTAACTTAAAATTATTTAAATGTTATTCAAGTATGTATGTCATTTCAATTCCCACATAGACTAGTGTATAAACATTGGAAATAAGGCTCTGTCTCACACACACAATACCTTGATTTTGAATAACCATTAATTCATGGGCTAGAGTGAATAAAATTTGTAAATTCTGTCTTTTTAGAGATGTTTTCTAACCACTAATGTTTTGTTGGTCATAGCTTTGAATGTGTCTCCTCAAAGATGTGTGTTGATCACTTAAAACTCAGTGCAGCAGCTTGTGGATGTGCAGCAGCTTGTGGATGTGCAGCATATTGAGAAGTGATTGGGCCATGAGGACTCTGGCTCCATGAATCAGTTAATCGTTTTACCGAGGAAAGGTGTTCATTATAAAAGAGTTGATTTGTTTCCCTTTTCTCTCTTCTTCACACTCTCCTTGGTCTTCCACTCTGAGATGAAAAAATAAGACTCTTACTACATGCCAGCATATGATTCTTAGAATTTTCAATCTCCACAACCATCTATCAAAAAATCTCTGTTCCCCATAAATTATTCAGTCTTTGATCTGCTATTATTGAAGCAAAAACCACAGAACAAGAAAGTCAATGAACCTTGTTTCAAAAGTCACATCTGTTGTGGGGGAGGGAGAAATGCATGAGTGAAAACAAAGCAATTTGAACTAAGTAGAACTGTTATTCTCAGAGTCTCACTTACTCCAACTCCATAAATAATTTTGAAAACATCTTCATATTAGTAGCTGAGTCCCTTCAACACCATTTTTTCTGTTCATAAGTAGTATTATCTGAACTCATAGGCTTTATTTTTGTACTTTCATTAGGGAGCTGTTAATAAGGAGAGATGCTGAATTATATTTCATATGTCTTAATTATTTTCCTACCACTGGGACAATATACATTTTATATCTAAACCATAACATTTCACCCTTGACCCCCATGAGACTCCTGTTGATCTTATGCAAAATGTATTTAGTCCATGTCTATTCCAACATTGCTGAAAAGCCCGAATCCAAAGTCTCTGAGTCTCAGGGCAAACTCTTAGCCAAAATCTCCCATAAAAATAGAAAAAAGAAAGTTAAATGCTTTCAACATATAATGGCACAAGATAGATATTTCCATTTCAAAACAGAGGAATAAAATGTGTAAATAAAATGAAGTAAATCAAAAGCCAGTGAGACAAACATTAATCCCTACAGTCTGTGTCAACACTCTGGGGCAAATTGTGGTGAGACATGAACTTCAGAGAATAACCCTGCCCCTAGGGCATTGCTAGTTGCCACCCTCATGGCCTCTCCACTGGGGAGACTCCTCTCACTGCCAGTGACTTTTCTCATGAGAGATACCACATTCATGGTATCTCTAATTTCCTGAGGTTGCCACTCAACTTTTGTCTTTACTCTCACTTCATGACTGCCCTCTACTGGGCGCTCTGCCTGGTCTCCTGGACCTTCCTTTGAAGTATGGGTGGACATCTCACCAACTCACAACTCTTGCATTCTGCATACTTATAAAACCAGCACCGCGTGAACAGGGCCAAGGTCTGCTGAGAATTTTGGCTCATGGCTAAAGAGGACTCTGAGTGAATGAATGGCTAGGCACTGTGAAATGAATCCCCGGGAATCAGTTCCGTGGGTGGCCTTTCTCAAGGGGAAGAGGATGAGTTTCATTTCTTCTCAAATGAAAACTTTACAATTTTGTACCCATGAAGGTAAGAAGAGTAGGGTCTTGGTGGTTTCTGAGATGCCTATATGCCTTCTTTCTTATTATAATGATACAAAGCACTTGCCTTCTTTAAAATGATATTTTCTGCAACAAAGCTCTCCCTGGACCCCACTTTACAGTCTCTTCCTAAGTGGTTACAAACTTTTTGGAATTATTCATCTCTGTGTTTTGATTTTTCTTTTCCCTGTATATCTGACTGAAAGCAATCAGCAATACCCACTCCATGGCCTGCATGTTTGACTGCTTTGCAGTTTCCTCCCTTTGATTAATTAATCCATCACCCTTAATCATAGTCTTCCTCAGAGTCCCAGGACACAGTCAAAAAGGAGACATATTTTCTGCCATGGTGTAACACACATGAACAGTGCCTCAATGGAGTCCTTTTCCCCAAATGAAACGAACTATTCCTTATCCTAGTCATTACGGTTTGCACATTCATGTCAGCATTCTTGTCTTCTCAGTTCTGTCCACAATCTTCCATTAAGCTTGGCTTACA
Organism: Dasyprocta punctata; assembly: GCA_004363535.1. NCBI lineage: Eukaryota > Metazoa > Chordata > Mammalia > Rodentia > Dasyproctidae > Dasyprocta > Dasyprocta punctata. The sequence continues at coordinate 19,917 of RJWM01026495.1, forward strand.
TCAATCTAGGTCTTCTTTTCCCAGTTTTCCAAATTTCTTTCAAATTTGTCCTATTAACAAGTTCCAAAAGTTACTGAACCACATGGTCAGATAAAGTCACAGCAGTGACCTCACTTTCCTGGTACCAATATCTGTGTTAGTCACTTTCTGATCATTGGGACAAAATATCTAACACTCGTGACTTAAAGGAAGAGGGATTTAATTTTTCTAAGTGTTTCAGTCCGCAGTCAACTGGTTCCAAGGCAGAAACTTGATGAGTGAGGGCCATACTGGAGAGAAAATGTTTAGCCCAGGGCATTCAGGAAGAAAAGAGAGAAGAGATGAGCCAGGGATAAAAATTCACTGTTTTGAGTCACATTCTCAGGCTGAGTCCATTGATGAGTACAGTGCCCCTATGACCATCACTTTCCACATACATGAGAATTTGGAAGGCTATTTTAGACATAAATCATAACATCATGTGATACTGGGAAAAGAGAACTCAGTGAACAGGTGGGACACATAGGGGCACTGAGGCTGCCTTATTGCAGATTCAGATCTCTGAACTTCTTCTCCATCTTGGATAAGGTACAGATAACAAATGGCACCTCTCCCTCTTGCGAGGTATATTGGAGTGTAAGATTTTTCTCATAGAATCTTCTGTTGTTGTTTCTAGAGTTAATTCTTTTATAAAAACACTCCTTTGTGTTTCAGAAACTGTGTATGTGAAATAAATTCCCAAAGATAGCTTGTTTAAAATATTCCTTAGTTGATTAAATAAGACTGTGTATAAAACTCTATGCTCAGAACTATTTTTCCTCTAGTTTTCTATATTAGACAAATTTAATTCATATTCTCTTGAGAGTAGAGTGTTTTCTCTATCACCTATTCAAATCATAATCATGCACTTGTTTCTTTTAATTCTTTTATCAAGTATGCTCAAGATTGAATAGACTGTATATATGTCTATATTGCTTAAAAATTAGTAACAGTATTAAATGTTCTACTATTTTTTCTAAATGATCAATTTTTATTTCTTTAGTAAATCTCTTTACTTTGGTTGCATATTCTTGTGTTTTTTGTTTGCTTCAAGTATCTTGTGATTCATGCTTCCTTTCAATAAAACAATAGGCTACTTTTCTGAGCATTTTCTGCTGCAAACAGAGTTCTGGTTTTCCTTTTAAGTTTAAAGATGAATAAGCTGAGTTACCCTTGTATCTAAGAGGCATTTACTGGTTATGATCCTTACTCCACATAAATATGTACACATTGCCTATCGTTCCCCACTTGGCTTTTTCCATAACACATGTCTGTACTTATCATATATAAAATGTTTATTTATGTTTTCTGTTTTCCTTTCTCTACCTTCTTCAATATGAATACTACATCATGCCATGGTGTTTTTCCCATTTGATTCACTTTATGCCTATTTTCTAGGAGACTATATTAACAAGTCATTGCAAGAAGAATAATCAATGAATAATGACTGGAAGTCATCCTCTGCAAGAATATGGATATAACTGGGTATCACAACCTACAAGAAGTCCCTTCTGTCAAGCTGAAGTTTTTCTGTCAATGTATACTGTTTCATACATTAGTTGGTTATAGTATTTCAATAGTTACTCATGTAGCTGTATGGCAGTCCTTTAGAACAGATAGGATGGAAAGTAATATTTATATATTATATGCAGAAAAATTCTTAAACAAGACTAACTCCACTAAAGCTATCAAACAGAGAATTGTTCATTACAACTCTGGTTTAACTTGCAGATCTAAGGAATTTTACAGCAATACAAAGTAACATAGTCTGAGAATAGCTCAGGAGAGACATTATTTCAAATGCAACTTACTGTTGAAAATAGATGCTTTAAGCCAGGCATGGCGGCACACACCTTTAATCCCAGCACTCCAGAGGCTGAGGTAGGTGGAACATTGTGAGTTCAAGGCTGGCTTGGGCTACAATGTGAGCACACGGCCGACCTGAGCTACATAGTGCCATCCTGCCTCAGAAAACTAGGACTGGGAGTATGGCTCAGCAGCTTAAGCACCTGTCTGGCAAGTGTGAGGCTGTGAGTTTGATCCCCGGTGCCACAAAAAAAAAAAAAAAAAAAAAGCTTTAAATTGTATTTAATTATAAAATATTTTCCTTTATCAAATCTTTAGATTAAAAAAATTAGGAAAGGAGAAAATTAGATTCTTAAAAGAGTTCTAAATTTAATTTTCTTTCTATGTGTATATAACAAAGAAGGCAAGATGTGGTACTAATTCTTTAGACAATACTCAGAGTACAGCATAGGGAAAAATCATTATTCAGGTTATAAAAAATTCATTTACACTGACTTGTCTTTTGTAAAAGAGACTTCTAAAAGCATTTTTTGTCTCTTTATAACACTGTGATTTCTTTCTGATGCTATTCAGACAAAGAAGATGAAAGGTGGTGGTATTATCTACTAACAGGTATCCTGGTATCTCATATTTAATATCTTCTTTATTTAAGAGTTTGATTTTCTATCTATCATTCAGGAAGAGGCAAGGTTGGTTAATTTCTAGTGAGTTTTTGAGTTTCCTGACCTATATTAAAATATTAAAATCTCTCCCAATTTGTAAAATTACACTTTCTAATAATACTTATAATTTCTAATAATTTTATTGTATTAATTAAAAATGTTAATGTTTGTCATATACGTTGTTGCAGTGAGAAAATTAACATCTACAACAATTAAATTACTTTTTAAGAGTCACATACTTTCTAAGCAGAAGATCTGGAATTTGAATGCCACTGGGTATAAGTCGGAGACATCCCTGTAAGTGTAGTTTTCTGATAAGAATTTTCCTCGCTTGAATGTAAGAGAAGATTTTATTTCAATGCCTAAGAGATCTTCTGAGACAGAGAATTTAGTGTATGAGAAAAAAGTCAATCATTACTCTGTCTGCTGATAGAGAAGTGGTATTGACAGAATTATTTAACAGTTCTCTCTTGAAATGGGACAGTTGTACTTCTCAGTATTGATAAAATCTCTTTCCTATATCTTACAAGAAAAAATCATTTTCATCCCACTAATGATTTGACTAATCAATTTGCTGAATGTTGTTCCAAATCTCTTGCAAAGATTCATTGAAAAAAAGTTGAAGACTCAGTGTTTCAAATGCAGTTCTTTAGTTAATGATGAGGAAGTGTCAATATAGTCTTTGTTTGTTAATCAGTCAAAATATTTTTTATTTTTAAAAGGTATCTTTAACACATTTATGCTTGAAAATCAAATTTTAGTTCTAGAATGTTTGTAATAATTATAAAAGTATGCATTTTACTTTAAATAAAAAATAAAATAGTCTATGAATTTTGCTTTCCTCAACGTTCGTGGTAAAAGGCATCTAAGAATGCCATTAGAGTGATCTCTGATTTCATTTTTCTTCAATCTATTCCTTTTTGAATCTTTAATTGGCGATTTTGCTTAATGTTAAATTTTTTAGTCATGGCTGTTCCCCCAAAATAGTATATTGTAGTAAGAAATGATTCTACTACATATTATTGGGGTACATACAATAGTAACTCTTTTGTTTGTTTGGTACCAGGGATTGAACTCACAACCTCATACCAGAGAGGCAGGTGCTTAAGCCACTGACCTAAATCCCTGGCTCTATTTTTTTGAGACAGGGTCTCACTATGCAGTTCAGGCTGGCCTCGAACTCACTTTGTAGCCCAAGCTGGTCTAGAACTTGCAATGATCCTCCTGTCTCAGCCTCCCGAGTGCTGGGATTACAGGCATGTGCCACCACGCCTGGCCCCATACAATAGTAATTTTAAAATAATCATGCTACAAGGTTGGTGCTAGTACTAAAATGGAAAACATGTCTTATATAGCATATAAGAAATATTAAATAAATGAAAATGTTTTTGATGTCATAATTTAGTAGGTCAAGAAACCAAATAATTGAAAATTTGACATCCTGAATAAGGAAGAAGTGCTCCAAAAAGGTCTTTGGGTCCTCATTCCCGAGAACAGCATGTTCCACAACTCTTGAACTCAGAAAGCCCAGTAGCACACAGAGTATACAAACAGAGGACAGAGTGCTGTGGAATCGTTCAGCTTTGGGTGCAAATTGGAGTGTTCTTTCTCACCAAACTCAGGTAGGTGGTACTCTGAGATCCTGCCAGACTCAGAAAATTTTAGAGTAGGTTCCTGCCTAACTGGACGTTTCTCAGTGATGGCTTTGCAGTAAACACCCTTCAAAATGGTACTTTTGCCTGTGGCACAACAAACAGGTTTGCTGACCATTTGCTGTGTGACGCAAATCCCCCAAACACCATGATCCTTAACTTCAGCGAAAACCACTGCCTGTGCCGCATCTTTCTGTGCCTGGTGACGTCATTGCTGCGGGACTTAGGGGCTAAGGAAACTGATGTGCACACAGATGCTAGGAGCATAATATCTGTCCTAGAGATACAGTTGCCCTATCTCTTGAGATCTTATGGGAAGCTTAATCTCCTATCATTGGAGTATCTCATATTGATGTATTTTTCACTGTGGAACTTCACGTTCTGCTGCCCTTTGTATAAGACACCTGGGATTGGCTCCCTCCTGCACTCTGCTGGCAGTTGCTGAATTAAGCAACTGTACTTTGTCCAGTGCCTTTCCTTCCCTAAGTAGAAGCAGAACTCACTAGAGAATCTACAGAACAATTACTGGAATTAATAAGTGAATTTAACGTGGTCACAGAATACGAGTTTAAAATGCAGACGACAGAAGGTCAGTAAACCCTTTCTGTAAAGGGTCAACTAAGAAATATTTTAGGTTTGCAGGCCATGTGTTTGTTAACAGGTCTGCAGTTATTGTATGACAAGTGGCTACAGATCACATGTAAGTGAACAGGAGGTCTGCATTTGCTAAAATTTCCCTGCAAGCCATTCTTTGTGGTACTTGCGCATAATCCCAGCACTGATGGAGGCTGAGGTAGGAACATCATGAGTGTGAGTCCAGGCTGGGCAACTTAATGACTTACTTAGATTCTGTATGAAAATAAAATCTAAAAGCAGAGCTAGGGACCTGGGGATACAGCTCTGTGGCACAGTGCCTGCCTGGCAAGCATGAGGTCATGAGTTAATTTCCTGGTACCAAAATAAATAAATAAACAAACAAACCAAAACCAAAAATGCTAGTAATGTAGTTTGGCATGCTCAATCTTCAGTGCAAAAAAATAATAATAATTTACAAAACAAATTGTGGGCCTGATTTAGTTTGTGAATTGAAGTTTGTCAACCCATATTATATGGTGGGAACATTGTTTAGAAAACTGAGGATTGTATTCAATCATTTCACTCTTCCATATTTTAAATTTATTTCATCTGTGTTGTGTAGTTTTCATTGTAGAGGACTTGTAATGCTTTTGCTATTTATTCTTAAAATTTTGATGCTATGTGATATAATCATAAGGTGAAATACTTATATGAATTAACTTTCCAGGGTTTTTGTCTGCTACCTTATAGAAATATGGTGAATTTCTGTATACTTACTATTTAAAAACTTGCATAGTTTCCCAAATTAGTTCAATTATATTTTCAAAATTCCTAAAGATTTTCAGTAAAAATGAATATGCCATCTACAAAACCATAGCTTCATTTTAAAAAAATCTGAACATTTGTGCCTTTCCTCCCTTACATTATTGCAACATTTAGAACCTCTAGTATAATGTTGAATGCAACATTCAGAGTACATATTCTTACATTTATTTATTTATTTACTTACTTATTTATTTTTTGAGAAAGGGTCTCACTATGAGTCCAGGCTGGTTGAACTTTCTGTGTAGCCTAGACTGGCCTTGAATACATGGAGATCCTCCTGCTCCAGCCTGGGATTACAAGGATGCACTACCATATCCATCACCTTTATATTTTAATAAATGAAGTAAATTAATATTTGACCAGTAAGTATGTTAGTAATTTAGGTTTAGTTAGACGCTCATTTTCAGAACACAGTTCTCTCTTTCTAAACTGTTGAGAATATTTGCATGAATCTTCTACTTTTTGCTAAATGAGTATTTGTTGCTCATTTTTTGTTGAGTGCTTTTTCTTTGTATATAGACATAAGATTTTATCTTTTATTTCATTAATATGATGAAAAGCAAAAGCTGGTTTTTAAATGTTAATTTAACTGTACATTCTAATATAGTACATTGACTTTTTATAAATTGCTAAATTCATAATTGTGTGTTTTGAGGAATTCTTATGTCTGTACTTATAAGAAATGTTAGTATGTAAAATTTATTTTTTTGACTTTAAGATAATTCTGTATTCATGAATTGAAATTGCTTCTATCACTTCTGTTTCCTTAATTCCTTTTATGGTATTAGTAGTATTTTTTGTATGTTTGCTAACATATCTAAAGTTATATAGAACAGAAACTTTTGCCTTTGTTTTCTTTTCATAGAAAGATGTTTAAGAATGCAATTTCTATAACAACTAGATCATTCACATTATTTTTTGAGTAAACATTTAGTGGTTTTGATTTTATATATTTATATATTTATTCTATGTATGATTTATATATATACATGAAAATGTTGCCATATATATTTTTCCCCCTTTTCTGCTTTTTGATTTCCTCATTTTCAATCACAAGATTTTTCTGGTACTCTTCTTTTATTATCTTTGTCCAGAAAGATCAAGTATTTTCTGGCAGTTTTTAAGCAGCCTGCGCCATCACTTCTGTGATGACAAAAATACTCCTGCTCCAAATTTTATTTCCAATTCGAAATTTGCCTACTTTTGTTGTAACCTGGATAACTCATGCAGTGTTTATATTTGTAACTTATCTGAGCACTGGAAAGTCACTGTTTTACATCAGAAGTAAAAATTCACAGATGTCTAATGACATAGAATTTAGATCTTCCGCTTTATGTGAAAAAGCCCCTACCATCCGTTCCCTGAATGCCTAACTACATTGAAGATGTGCATAGATAACATTTTTGATGCAAGATAAACTACAGTGAAAATGAACTATATTATATACGTTAACAATTATTCCCAAGAAAATTATGTACCAGAATATTTCTTTAGTAAAAGCCACAGTAACTTCTATAATTTGCTTCACTGTGTAATAATGAGAGAAATTAAATATATAAACAGAGTCAACTGTGTACTCCAATCTGAACAATATTTATTTTTGGACAGCTATTAGAGTGAGAATTCTATTCTCTTTCTTAGATTTTTCTAGTTTTAATGTTAAATTCTGATATGTTTTATAGTTTGTTGGTGAAGCAATTATTGACTACTTTGTGAAATAAAAAATACATATGAATTATCTTTTGCTAATTTAGGTTTTTACAAATACATGTGTACATACATGTGCACATATATGCATACATATAATCTTAAAGACATATGTTTAATTATCCCTTCAATTCCAATTTTACTCTCTGCAATAGTTTTGGTTTTCCACTGGATACACCATTCAATCCTAAGATGCTTTTTTCAGCGGTGAATACCTAGAAGAAGTCAGTGTGCCCTGGAATCATTTCTATTAACTGGGTCTCCAAATGAAGTGTTGTATAGCAAAGCCTTCAGGCTTGAGACACACTGCAGGGTTCTTTCTCTTGGTAAATGAAGCATGTTTTTTGGAGCACTGTGCACATTCGTGAATAGGAGTCTAGGGGAAAATAAAGTGTTGATTGTCTTGATATCTAGTCTAGAAAGAAGAAGTGAACCAGGATGTAAGATTTGGCAAACAGAAATATAATCAAGATATTTAAAAAGTGAATGAGAAAGATTTTATGAGTTGGAATGTCAAACAATTTAATTAACTAAGATAGGGTCAGAGGATCTCATTTCACTGAATAGCTTGTTGGCCCAAGGCTATTTACTTTCTTTACAAATAGTTTTCCTGGTGCATTTAACACCTGCTTTTTGAAATCATTGGAGAGATGACTGAAGAAGATGTCGATTAAATATTAGAGTAGGTACTTTTCTTTTGTGCTCCTTAAAACCCTTTCTGGTATTAATATATGCTTATGTACTTAAAGGTTTCATTTTGTCTCCAGAACATGGACTGGAAAAGTAAACAGC
>RJWM01026496.1:5140-28089 GCA_004363535.1 Dasyprocta punctata
CACCAGGGATTGAACTCACAACCTCGCGCCTGCCAGGGCAGGCGCTTAAGGCACTGAGCCAAACTCCCGGCCCGGGTTTTTTTGAGGCAGGGTCGCACTATGTAGCTCAGGCCGGCCTTGTGCTCGCGTTGTAGCCCAAGCCGGCCTCGAACCCACAACGCTCCGCCTACCTCAGCCTCCCGAGTGCTGGGATTAAAGGTGTGCGCCACCACGCCCGGCTTTTTTTTGGTCTTTTTGAGACAGGGCTTTGCTATGTAGTTCAGGCTGGCCTTGAACTCATGGCAATCCTCCTGCCTCAGCCTCCCAAGTGCCAGGATTACAGGTGGGCGCCACCACGCTTGGCCCAATAAAGAAATCTGTAACTGGTTGTGATCAATTAGTTGTAAACACCACTGCACTCAGACCAGCCAGGATATATATTCTTGACTTGTATTCTTTATCCACTGTTACACTTTAAAATCTCATTTTTTTTTTTTTTTTTGCGGCACCAGGAATCAAACTCAACCTCACACCTGCCAGGGCAGGCACTTAAGCCACTGAGCCGAACTCCCGGCCCTAGTTTTTTGAGGCAGGGTCGCACTGTGTAGCTCAGGCCGGCCTTGCGCTCGCGTTGTAGCCCAAGCCGGCCTGGAACTCACAACGCTCCTCCTACCTCAGCCTCCCGAGTGCTGGGATTAAAGGCGTGCACCACCACGCCCAGCTTAAAATCTGATTTGTAACCACTGACTCATAGTGAGTTCAACAGAGAACAGAATAAAAATGAATGATGTACAGGCCTAATTCCCAATAAAATTTATATATAGTTTTATATATTTACAGTACTAAAGGGTTTTCATTTTCTGAAAATCATGTGTTGTTGTACCAACAAAAAGAATACACTGAAGTCCAGGAACTATCCTGGTGCTCTGGGTTTTGAAGTGCTTCTCATGATGGAAGTGGGCATTGACAGTGAGAAGATCAAGGAAACAAAAGGACAGGTTACTGGATGAATGTTGGACTCACTGAGAATGACAGGAGAAGCTGGGACAAAGAGATCAGACAGACCATGAGTTGAGAACTAAAGTCTTCATGAATGAGGGCAGTGACCAGGTAGGTGACAGAAGACTGCCACCAGGATGGGGAAGAAGTGTTAAAACTGATGGTATGAGCCAAGGAAGAACCAGAGATTTTTCAGGAGCGAGGAGGAGTAAAGATCAGAAAGTGGCCTTGGAGAACAAAGTGAGCTCCAATTCCACTTCTTGGCATGTGGCAGTGGGGAGTTGTGTGGATAAGCAGCCTGCAGTTGAAAGGCTATAGCACACAACCGAGGTTTCAATTACAGCAGTACTGTGGTTTGTTTAAATGTTCCCCCAAAGCCTCATGCAGTCATGGAGGCCGCTGAGTCTAGCGTTTGTGATTGGTTCGTTGTCTAGTGCTGGGATTGGCAGTGTGAGTGCTGCACCTGCCCAGGGGTGGGTAGCCGGCATACAATATGAGGGCGGGCAGGAGGTGCGCTTTCGCCTTTTGCCCTTTCGCTCTTGTCGGTTGCGGCTGCCATGAATGGCTGCCCCTTAGCCATGCCACCCTGCCTTGGAGCCAGCTGAGTATGGACTGAAACCTCCAAAAACTGTTAGATAAATACACCTTTCCTTCCTTCATTTTGGGCATCAGGTATTTTGTGTCAACAACAAGAGAAAAGTAACCAAGGCAAGCAGGATGTGGATACAAGACCCTGAGGAGACAAATGAAGCTTGGGATTTAACCCTTACAGGTTTGGAATATTAAGCCTGATATAACTCTTGCCCTTACCCTAACGCGTTGATAATGTCCCACTGTTACCCTGTAAAATTCTCTTTTACTTCTGGATCTACTGGTGTTGGTAGCAGCAATGAAAGTAGCACTGGCTCTGGAGCTGACTCTTGATAGCTACTGATCACTTCTTTTCAGTCTCCTTTTCTTCTTCATCTTCATAACCTCTAAAATATCATAGTGCTTCAGGCTCAGTCCTTGAGCCTTTTCTGTATTGAAACTGATTATTTCTATGGTAATCTAGTCTCATGGCATTGTCATCTATGTCCAGATGATTCTCAGATACATAACTGCACATGGTGGCACACTCCTCCCAGATAATCAAGAAGTTGAGGCAGGAGGCCACAAGTTTGAGACCAGCCTAGGCAACTTAATGAAAACCTGTCTCAAAATTTTAAAAAGGGATGGAGATACTCAGTGATAAATTGCTCCTGGGTTCAATCTATAGTGCCACAAACAAACAATCCTCCCAGAAAACCCACTCCAGCCTTGAATTATCTCTTGAAGCCTGGATTCTCATACCCAGGAGCTTCCTTAATAGCTTCACATGGATATTTCATGGACATCTGAAGCCTAAAGTGTCTCAAACCAAATCTATGACCTTTCCTGACAAATTGAATGCTTCCCTAATCTTCCCCATGTCTGCCAATGGATGCTTTGCTTTTTTATAACTTGGGCCAATTATCTTGTAGTCATGCTCAGCACCCTTTCTCTCTTTACAATTTTATCTTCTCTTATGTACATTATTGTAATTGCCTCCTAACAAGTAAGTCTTCCTGCATATACACTGCCCCCTTGCACTCTGTTCTCAATTCAGTAGAGCTGTCCTTTTAAAATGAAAGTCAGGTCATGTCACTTCCCATTCAGAACCACCCAGGGACTCCACATCTTTCTTGGAGTAAAATCTCAAATCCTAACTCTGCCCTACACAATTGTTCTCTCATCCCCACCCATTACCTTTCTGACTCCTCTCCTACTTCTTTGCTCCTGCTTGTTTCATTCCAGTCACCCTGGTTTTTCTGCTGATCCATGACAGGGAAGGCCCTCCCCAGCTCAGGCCTTTGCATTCGGTGTTGCTTCTGCATGATGTACTTGGCTCAAAGTTTATGCCTGGTTACTTCCTTCACCTCCTTCAGGTAAATATTTGCTCAGATGTCCTCTTCTCAGTGAGGCCCAAACACAGATTTAAAATCATAATCCCACCTTGGTACATCCTATTCCCCTTCCCTGCTTTTCTTTTGCCTAAGGAATTTATTACTATCCAATCCTTTACTGTATATTTTACTTTAAAAAGTAGCTCCCTCTGACCGGGGATATAGCTCAATGGTACAGCACCTACCTGGCAAGCACAAGGTTGTGAGTTCAATTCCTGGTACCAACAATGAAAATAACTCCCTCATAACTGGGTGTGATGGCACACACCTATAACCATAGGAGGCTGAGACAGAAGATCACAAGTCTGAGCCCAGCCTGGGTGGCTTAGTAACATAGCAAAACCTGGTCTCTAATCAAACGAAGGAGAGATGGGGATGTCACTTAGTGGGATGGCTCTGGGTTTCTGGGTTCAATTTCTACTACACCTGCCTCTCCAAAAAAAGAAAGAGAGAGAGAAAAAGTGAAGTGAAAAAATTCTTTTTTCTGCCCTCTAGAATACAAGCTTCCTTAGGGTGGAGGCTTTATCTGTTGTACATACTAATTTTGGGCACTTAAAACAGTAGGCTTGTAGGCACTTGATAAATATTTATTGAGTATATGAATGTGTGAGTGATACAACTTATAAGAGAATATGTATAATTCTGAACTATTTTGTTTGGTTATATTAGGCCTGATGATATGGGCAGTTATTTTAAAGACAACAAGAGGTATTCTAAGGGGAAAGGAGGAAAGAGGGAAGGGAAAAGGAAAAAGACATAAATTTATAAATAGGTGTACATAAGATAGTTAAAACGACTATATTACTAAATGCATTAGCTATTGAAAAAGAACAGTTAATACTCATATGATTAGATCAATTTTACATGTCTATATCTATTAATCTGAACTACCCCTTTGAAGGTAACGATATGCAATATTACAACTACTGCCAAATTCCAACCATCTCATTGTGTAAACCTATAATGTTATCGCATCGGATTTGTTGTTGTTTGTTTGTCTCTTTTGCTTTTTGTTTCTCTTTTCTGTGTCTATTTTCTCTTAAATAAAAAAAACTAAAGCTTTTAGAGCAAAAAAAAAAAAGAGAATATATATAGCAGAATGGGTGTTTATTAAATGAAAGCAATATTTAGGGAGGTCTTCATGAGTTAACATGTTGCTAGCATCTGAGCAAATGGAAATATTAGAATACTCTTATAGGTGATTCTTTTAGCCTGTCTTCACTTTAGGAATATGCCTTTCAACTGGACAGTGATATCATGAACACTGCTCTGGGATGCCCACTGCACAGGGCTCTTTGGCTTTCTTTTGTTTAGTTTCCATGTAGAGGAAATAAAAATAACTTCTAAATTTTGGACTTGAACAAATGAGTGGATGGTAATACAATGAACTGAGATAAGGGAAGGATTTTAAGCTTATGAATGACTTTCTGAGTATAACTTAAACTGAAAGTGATGTATCAGGATAAAGTAGGAAGGGTGTTAGAGCTACAGAAAATCAGATTTGAGGGCTTCTTTTATGTATTTAAGCTGTTATGTCAAAAGAAAAGTCCATTATGGCCAAGGCTGCACACCAAGATCCACACACTCTTCTACATCTTCCAGCTTTCCTTTTAGTTATGCAGGGTCCTCTGGTTTAGTCCTGGCAATGGAATGTGTGTGGGACTGATAACTGCCACTCCAGGCCCAGCCCATGTAATAGCCCTCCTGGTTTGTCATATTAAGTCTCCGTGCTTTTGGTGCAGTTGGAGGCAGAGAATTCGCAAATGGTGGAGCACGATGCAAGTTCTCTGCATCCCTGAGTTCACCGTGCAGAGGAAAACCATCCTGGAAAGTTGCTAGGAAAGGAAACATCTCGGGGGACTCTGTGTGAGTGAGAAATAAACCTTTGGTTAAGTCATTGAGATTTCAGCATTTGCTACCACAACAGAATCTAGTCTAAGCTGCCTAATATGTCTACAAACTGTTGTCCATAAGAAGCCCTCTCTATCTGACCTGCACATGAAGATCATGAGAAGCACTTAAAGATTATCAATTGTGTGAAGATTTTTTTCTTACCGTGACAAAATGGGAAATGACTACATATAACTATTTTTGCTCAAGGTAATCAGTGAGAACTATAAGGAAAAATCATAGATTGACTATTTGAATTTCAGGAAGGACCTTGCATCTTTTTGGAGTAAAAACCTTCAGTGAATGATCATAATCATGATTAGAATTGACCTTGAACAGCACAAATTCGGGCTTGGATGATAAACTTCACTAGTACTCTAATGTGCAAAGAAACTAGATGCAATGTTTAAAAAAACTGTAGCTGTACTACATGTGCCTTGAGGGAGATTGTGAGACTGGTGTATTAAATGCTTTTTTATTTTATTATGATACTGGGAATTGAACTCAGCCTTCTCATTGAGCTCCATCTGCATCTGTTTTTGTTATATTATATTTTATTTTGAAACAAGTTCTCACTAAGTTACAAGGAGGGACCTGAATTTGCAATCTTCCTCCCTCATACTCCTAGAGTACTGGGATTACAGGCATGCATCACAATACCTGGCTTTAAATTGTTTTTATTTCCTGAATTACCTAGTACCTAGGCTTGTGCCTAGGTAATTGACTAAGTTGCAAATTCAACCAAAGAACTTGCTGAAAACATCTTTGATCATAATGAATAGACTCTTGAAATGCTTGATTAAGTGTCTTCTTTTTTTATTCCTTTCTTCTCCCCTCCCTGGCAAGATGTTGACTGGGGATAATGCCTGTGAAAGAGAAAAGGGCAGGGAGCAAAACTGGGCGGGGACAGCCTTTGGACCATTTGCAGATCTGACATCTGTAAAATGACAGGGGATAAAGCAGAACTAGGCAGAATTGCCTTAGACTGCAAGGCATGTATGATAGCCCAGTGAGGAGTTCTGGAAAAAAAAGACTGCCAGCATTTGTTACTGGTTGATTTCTTGATAATAGCCATTCTTTCTAGAGTGAAATGAAATCTCAGTGTTGTTTTAATTTTTACCTCTTGAATGACGAATGATGTTTTATATATTTATTTGCTGTTTATACTTCTTTTTCTGAGACGTGTCTATTCATTTAAGATGCCAGTTTTTGGATTGGATCTTTAAATTTGAGAGGGTCTGATTTTGTTTCAGTTCTTTATATACTCTAGATATTAGGCCTTTGTTTGAGGAACAGCTGGCAAAATTTTTTCCCACACTGTGGGTTGTCCCTTCACTCTTTTTTGTGGTTTCTTTTGCTGTGGAAAAGCTTTTTAATAAGGTGAGATCCTAGTTATTGATTCTTTGTGATATTTCCTGCGTAATTGGAGTTTGGTTCATAAACTCTTTTTCTACACCTATGTCTTCAATAGTTCTACCTGTTCTACCTTCCAACATGTTTAGTGTTTCTGTTTTAATATTTATATATTTGATCCATTTTGATTTTAAGTTAGTGCATGGTGAGAGATATGGATCTAGTTTTAGTCTTTGGCATGCAGAAAGCCAGTTTTTCCAGCACCATTTATTAAAGAGGCTATCTTTCTTCCAGTAAAGATGTTTGGCCCCTTTGTCAAAAATAAGGTAACCGAGTGTGTTTGGAGTTGTTTATGTATCTTCTAATTGTTCCATTGATCTTTCAGTCTTTTTTTGGTAATAACTTGCTGTTTTATCATTGTACCCTTGTAGTATAATTTCAAGTCAGGGATTGTGACACTATCTGTCTTGCCTTTGTTGTCCAGGATTGCTTTTCCTATTCTAGGTCTCTTCTGGTTCCAAATGAATTTTAAGATTGTTCTCTAGTTCTGTGAGATATGCTATTGGTATTTTGATTGCAAGTGCGTTAAATCTGTGTAATAATTTTGGAAGTATAGCCATTTTCACTATATTGATTCTTTGTACTCAAGAAATTGATATCTTTCCATTTACTGATATCCCCTCCAATCTCCTTTTTCAGAGTACCGTAGTTTTCAATGTAGAAGTCTTTTACATCCTTCATTAGATAGATTTCTAGGTATTTCATTTTTTTGGATGCTATTGTGAAAGGTGTTATTTCCTTAATTTCTTTCTCAATGAGTTTATTTGTGTATAGGAATGTTACTGACTTTTGAGTATTGAGTTTTTATCCAGCTGCACTACTGGATTTGGTTATTAAATCTAGGAGCCTTTTGGTGGAATTTTTGGGGTCTTCTATATAGAGTATCATGCCACCCACAGCAGTGATAATTTAAATTCTTTCTTTGCTAGCCTTATTCCTTTTATTTCTTCTGTTATCTAATTGCTCTGGCTAATGTTTTCAGAACAATATTGAATAGGAGTGGAGATAGTCTTGTTCCTGATTTTAGAGTGAAAGCTTTCAGTTTTTACCATTTAGTATGATGTTGGTTGTTGGTTTGTCATAGATGGCTTTTATCAGATTGAGATAAAGACCACCTATTCCAATTTTCTGTGGGGTTTTAGTCATGGATGAGCATTGGACTTTGTCAAATGCCTTTTCTGCATCTGTTGAGATGATCATATGTTTTTTGTCCTTGACTCTGTCAATATGGTATATTACATTTATTGATTTGGGTGTGTTGAACCATTCCTGATTCTCTAGGATGAATCCTACTTGGTCGTGGTGTGTAATCTTGATTATTTGCTGCAGTCTATTTGCCAGTATCTTACTGAGGATTTTTACTTCTATGTTAATTAGGGAGATTTGCCTGTAGCACTCTTTTTGAATGGATCCTTCTCTGGTTTGGTATCAGGGTAATGCTTCTTCTAGGAATGATTTTTAGAGTATTGCTTCCCTTTTGATTTTATTAAAGAGTTTGAGGAGTAGTGGCATTAGATCTTCTCTAAATTTCTTATAGAATTCAGCAATGAATCTGTCAGGACCCGAGCTCTTCTTTGTTGTTAGGCTTTTAATTGCATCACCAATTTCATTGACTGATATAGGAGTGTTTAGAATCTTTATATCTTCTTGATTCAGCTTTGGTAATTCATATGCATCTAGGAATCTTTCCATTCCTTCTGTGTTTTCCATTTTATTAGAATAAGGGTTCTCACAGTAGGTATTAGTGATCTTCTGAATTTCTGCAGGATTCGTTGTGATTTCATCCTTTTCATTCCTAATTGCATGGGTCTCAGTCTTTTTTCCTTTTCTCAATAAGGATGGCTAAGCGTTTATCAATTTTATTTAATCTTTCAAAGAACCAACTTTTTGATTCATTGATTCTTTGTATTGTTTTCTTAGTCTCAATTGCATTAATTTCTGCTCTAACCTTTACAGTTTCCTCCCTGATACTAGTTTTCAGTGTGACTTGCTCTTCTTTTTCTAGAAGCTTGAAGTTAAACATTAGGTTATTTGTTTGAGCTCATTCTGTTTTTCCAGTGTGGGAATTTACTGCTATAAATTTCCCTTGTAGGATTGCTTTCACTGTGTCCCATAAGTTCTGGTATGTTGTATTGGCATTATTGTTTGATTGTGGAAACTGCCTGATTTCTTCTTTAATTTCATCTGTGACTCATTGGTTTTCAGGAGGATGTCATTTAATTTCCATGTGTTTATAAATATTTTGTGGTTTCTTTTCCATGGATTTTCAATTTCAATACACTATGGTCTGATAATATGTATGGCAATATTTCAATTCCTTTGCATTTACTTAAGTATGTTCTATGGGCTAGTATGTGGTCTATTTTGGAGAATAATTCATGTGCAGCTGAGAAGAATGTATATTCTGATGTTGTGAGGTGAAGCATTCTGTAGACATCTACTAAGTCCATTTGTTTAGAAAATTGATTCAGTTTTGATACTTCTATGTTGATTTTTTTGTCTAATTAGTCTATTTGTGATAGGGGGGTATTGAAGCCCCCCATTACAATTGTATCAATGCTTATTTGATTTTTCATGTTGGTTAATATTTCTTTTATAGAGTTGGGTACAGTGGTGTTTGGTGCATATATATGTATGATTGTTATCTCTTCCTCTTGGATTATTTCTTAACGAGAATGTAATAACCTTCTTTGTCTCTCTTGATCATTCTTGGTTTGAAATCCATTGTATCCAAATAGAATAGCTACCTCTGCTTTTTCCTGGGTTCCTGTCACATGGAATATTGTTTTGCACTCTTTGACTTTCAGTCTATGAAAATTTTGTTTGAGCTAAATGTGTTTCTTGTATGCAGTATATTGTTAGATCCTGTTTCTTGATCCGTTCTACCAATCTCCTTTTTTTTTTTTTTTTTTTTTTTTGCGGCACCGGGGATTGAACTCACAACCTCGCGCCTGCCAGGGCAGGCGCTTAAGGCACTGAGCCAAACTCCCGGCCCTGGTTTTTTTGAGGCAGGGTCGCACTACGTAGCTCAGGCCGGCCTTATGCTCGTGTTGTAGCCCAAGCCAGCCTCGAACACACAAGGCTCTACCTACCTCAGCCTCCCGAGTGCTGGGATTAAAGGCGTGTGCCACCACGCCCGACCAATCTGCTTCTTTTGATTGGTGAATTGAGAATATTTACTTTGGTGGTTATAACTGATATACATTGACTTATCCTTGTCATGGCATTTTCCTGTTGTTGGTTTCCTTTCTCTCCTTCTGTTTAATTACTTACCTTGCTGATGGATTCATTTTGTTGCAGTTTGTGGAGATGTAGCCTTTGTTATCTCTTTCTAGAATGTCCTTTGAAACATTTTGGAGTGCTGGTTTGATGGTCATGAATTTCTTTAGTTGTTCTTTGTCATTGAAGTGTTTTACTTGTACATCAATTTTTTTTTTTTTTGTGGCACCAGGAATCGAGCTCACAACCTCACGCCTGCCACTGAGCCAAACTCCCGGCCTTAGTTTTTTGAGGCAGGGTCACACTATATAGTTCAGGCTGGCCTTGTGCTCATGTTGTAACCCAAGCCAGCCTCAAACACAATGCTCCTCCTACCTCAGCCTCCTGAGTGTTGGGATTAAAGGTGTGTGCCACCACGTCCAGCTTGTCCATCATTTTTTTTTTTTTTTTGCGGCACCGGGGATTGAACTCACAACCTCGCCCCTGCCTGACAGGTGCGTAAGCCGCTGAGCCAAACTCCAGCTGTTTTTTTTTTTTTGAGGCAGGGTCGCACTGTGTAGCTCAGGCTGGCCTTGTAGCCCAAGCCAGCCTCGAACTCACAATGCTCCACCTACCTCAGCCTCCCGAGTGCTGGGATTAAAGGCGTGCACCACCACGCCCGGCTTGTCCATCAATTTTGAAAGATAGTTTTGTGGGGTACAGCTATCTGGTTTTGAGGTTGTTTTATTTTAGGACTTAAAATACTTCACCCCAAGCTGTCCTTGACTTAAGGGTTTGTGTTAAGAAATCTGCTGTAATTCTTTTTTTTTGTATTTTATTTTAATTTTATTTTAAAGATAGTAAAATCCAACAAAACATAACAGAACAAAGTCAATCAAAACAAAGCAGTAGAACTGGTACAGAACCTCAAAGCAAGATACTAGGAAGACAATAGCTACTATAGTATATCTTGTTATTTTCACAATAGTTGACCATTCCATCAGGTATAGTAAAATCAAACCAAAAACAAAACAGAATAAAGCCAATCAAAACAGAATATGGAATAAAGCAAAAAAGTTAATCAGAATAAAGCAAAACAATGAGAACAATATTGGACCTCAAAGACAAGACAGAAGGAAATCCCCCATATTTGCTACATTGCATACTGTCATCCTCCTAAGAGATACTCAGACTGCTGGCCCCAAGCCTGCAAAATCAACCAAACAATACAAGCATTTAGTTGCTTTATGTACCTTAGTTGCTATCAACTTAGCCTGTCCTCCAAACCAGCAGGTTGCTTACAGTGTGGCGGGGAGGAGGGTACTTGATTCTCAGGGCATGTGCTGGTAGGTGGACAGGAGGCACAGATATTTCTCTTCCTGGAGT
The DNA here is from genome assembly GCA_004363535.1 of Dasyprocta punctata. Taxonomy (NCBI): domain Eukaryota; kingdom Metazoa; phylum Chordata; class Mammalia; order Rodentia; family Dasyproctidae; genus Dasyprocta; species Dasyprocta punctata. Next base: position 15,970 of record RJWM01026496.1, read on the forward strand.
CTGCTCCACTCACACCACTCACCAGGAAGGCTGGCTAGTTGTCTTCTGGCTGGATCCTCCCTGACCCAACATGGCGGGTTCTCTGGTGGGGGGTGTGTGTGCAGATCTTTCTCTTTCTGGAGTCCACACCAGTCATACTACTCACCAGGAAGGCTGGTTAGTTGTCTTCTGGTTGGGTCCTCCCTAACCCAATGTGGCAGGTTCTCAGTGGGGCACAGATCTTTCTCTTCCTGGGGTCTGCACTGCTTGTGCCACTCTTTTCTTTATTTTTGTAAGATTGACTAAGGATTTGTCTATTTTGCTTATTTTTTCAAAGAAACAACTCAATCATTGATTTTTTTTTCAGTCTCAATTTCATTAATCTCTGCTTTGATGTTTATAATTTCCCTTTTCATAATAACTTTAGGTTTGGATTTTCTTATTTTTCTAGGAACTTGAGGTGCATCATTATGTTATTTATTTGAACTTGTTCTATTTTTCCATTGTGAGAATTCACTACTATAAATTTCCCTCTTAGAACTGCTTTCATTGTGCCCCATAGATTCTGGTATGTCATACTGGCATTATTCTTTGATTGCAGGAAATATTTAATTTCTTCTTTAATTATATCTGTGACCCCATTGATTACTCCAGGGAGTATTTGTTAATTTCCATGTTTTTGCATGGTTTCTGTGGTGTCTTTTGTCATTTATTTCTCATCTCATTGCACTGTGATCTGATAATATGCATGGGATACTTTTCATTCTTTTTCACTTACTTAAGCAAGTTTTATGGGCTAGTGTATCATCTGAAGTGTGGAGAAATCCCATGTGCTTCTGAGAGGAATGTGTATTTGTTGTTAGATGGAACAGTCTGTAGATATCTATTAAGTTCATTTGTATGAAGGTTTAGTTCAACTCTGATACTTGTTTGCTGATTTCTTTGTCTAGCTGATATCTGTTCATTGGTGATGGTGAGGTATTTACGTCCCCCATTAAAATTGTAGTTGTGTTTATCTATTTTTCGTGGCCATTAGTGTTCATTTTATGAAGTTGGGTGTGTTGGTAATTGATACTTTCAGTATAATGTGTGGAGAAGTTCTCTTTTGGTCATAGCTATTTGGAGTTCTACATGCCTCACCTATCTGTATATTTATTTCTTTCCCTATCTGGGGAAGTTTTCTGTCACTTTCTGTGAACCGATTTTTAAAATGCCATTTGTATTGTCTTCTGAGTTTTTATTTATTCTGGTTATTCTTAGATTAGTCTTCTTTGCATCATCTAGCAGCTTTTGGATCAAGTTTCCATGTTCTCTTGCTGTTTTTAATGTATCTTTGAATAGTTCATCTTTGAAGGCATCATTGTCCTCTGGTTCTGAATTTTTGTCCTCACATTGGTTGCTTCTGCTTCTCATACTTTCAATATAATTTTTAATCTCCTGGATTTCTGATTGAAATCTTATCATTGACTCTAAATTTTTGGTAAAGTTGTCATTTATGTTTCATATGATTTTGTTTAGCTCATTGAGCTTTTTGTTAGTCTTTTGAAAATTGCATTATTTTGGTTATTGCTTCAATTATCTGTAGTTATACCACAAGACCTTGGTTCATGAATGCATCTGTTATGGTTAAAATCTATCAACCAGCAAACCAAGCAATAAACAACCCACCACTGACCCCTAGATTGTTATATAAGTAAGTTCTATCAAAAATTCTAGAAACAGACAATCTCAGTACTATAAAGCTGTTGCATTAAATCTCCAAACTAATTTGTAAGACTAGCACAGCCGTGATGCCAAACCAGGTGAGAAATGAAAATTACAGGTTAACTTCGCTTGTGATGTACATGCAAGAATCCAAAATAAAATACTAGAAAGCAGAATGAATAAGTTATAAAAATACACATGACAGCCGGGCGTGGTGGCGCACGCCTTTAATCCCAGCACTCGGGAGGCTGAGGTAGGCGGAGTGTTGTGAGTTCGAGGCCGGCTTGGGCTACAACGCGAGCGCAAGGCTGGCCTGAGCTACATAGTGCGACCCTGCGTCAAAAAACCAGGGCTGGGAGTTTGGCTCAGTGCCTTAAGCGCCTGCCCTGGCAGGCGCGAGGTTGTGAGTTCAATCCCCGGTGCCGCAAAAAAAAAAAAAAAAAAAAAAAAAAAAATACACATGACATTAAAATATATCATCTCAAAGATGGGTTTATCTCAGTAATAAAAGTGGCTTGATATTAGTAAAAACTATTAATTTAATTTACCACCACAACAACATAAAGAAATATGGCTAGTAATTATTTTCTTTTTTCTTTTCTTTTCTTTCTTTTTTTTTTTTTTTGATACTGGGTATCAAACTCTTGACCTTGTGCTTGCCATGCAGGCATTTGCGGTGCTGACCTAAACCCCTGACCCTATTTTCAACCTTGTACAATAGATTCCATTTAGTGTAGTAAGAAGAGAAAATAAACAGGATAAAAAAGGAGAAACAAACAGATAACATGATCGTATACATAGAAAATACAAGAGAATATATAAATTAGTGAAACAAGAAAGAGCAGCATAAAATATCAATAATGTGACAACTAGGGCTTACAGTAACAACTAAAAGACACCCAGGAATAAATCTAAAAATGATATGCAAACCTATGTGGACAAAAGTATAAATCTTTACTGAATGACATTAAAGAAAGCCTGAGTTTATTGAGGGAAAAAACATGTTCATACATAGGAAGATGACTTAATTCATTGATGTCTAATTTCCCTAAATTCATTGATGTCTATAATTTCCCTAAATTTCTATTGGGACCAAGAATAGGCAAGGCAATATTAAGTAACATGATATGCTCTACTAGATGTCAACACTGCCTATAAGCTCTAATAATTAAGACAAGATAGTGTGGAAAAAAAACCAGACCAGTGAAATAGAATATAGTGAGTCCAGGAATAGACACATACATAAATGGAAACTGAATATATGACAAGTATGCAAGTGGATTATATAATAAATATTAGAATCATTGATTATCCACACAGAAAAATGAGAATTATACCTTAGTCTCATATTATATACAAAAATGATTTTATGACCTAAATGTGACAAGTATCTGAAAAATTTTGGAAAATAACATAAGCAAATATCTTTATGATCTTGTATTAAGGATTTCATGAACAGCATACAAGTTGATAAGTCATGAATAAAACCTTGATTAGTTTTACATTAATATTTAAAACTTGTGTATAAAGAAATAAATCATAAACAAAGTGAAACATAAGCCATGTGGTAGCAAAAGTTATATGCAACATGCTACCTCCTGCCTCAGTCCCTTTATACTTCATCTTCCTGTGCTTAGAACAATCTACATCCAAATATACATTTGTCTCTCTCCTTCAGTTCACCTAATGTCTCTGTCAAATGTCCCCTTCTCAGAGAGGCCTTTCTTGACCAATGCATTGAAAATACCACCATCACTTCAGCTTTTACCATTGTACCCTACCTGACTTTGTGTTTCTATTTGCTGTCTTATTTATTGTCTGTGTCCCACTACAATTCATACTCACTTTGTTTTGCTGGTTATCATATCCTTTGGTCCTCAGTATCTGGCACATAGCATATACTAAAGAAATAATCGTTGAATGAATGAATAAAAATACATGGTAAAAGATTAGTATTCACAACATGGAAAGAAATTTAGATCAATTAAAAAGCAACAAATAGCCCGAAAAGAAAATTGTCAAGGCTATTAACAGGCTGTTCATAGAAGAGGAAACCTGAAGGGATAATAAAAATATGAGAAGATATTTAATATTATTTCTAATCAGAAAATGCAAAATTAAGCAATAACATAACCAGCACTTCATACCTAAGCGATTGGCAGAAATTAAAAGCTTGGGGAAAATGGATCTGTTCACAGTTAGTTGGGGTACAAGTTGGCACAAACATTTTGGGGAAGAATTTGGCACCTTCTAATAAAGATATACATACTCTGAAACCCAGAATTCTACTTCTATGTAAATACATTAGAGATACTGTTTTCATATTCAAATCAAGAGACTATATAAGAATGGTTGTAACAACTTTGTTCATAATAGCAAATGACTGGATATATCCCAAATGTGCATCACCAGTATAACAGAAAAATAAACCATGGTATATTCATAAAATGGGATACTGTGCAGCAGTAAAAATGAACAAATTATAACTATGCACTTTGATATGGAAGAATTTCATAAACATACCAAGTAAAAGAAACAAATTGTGGGGTACATATTGTACAATTCCATTTATGTTAAGTTTCAGAACATGGAAAAGTGCCATATATTGTTGATGGATAGATGAGTATGTGGTAATATGGTTGTGGTTACTCTGGAGTGGGAGGGAATGGCATGGAATTAATGTACTTCAGTTGTATATTCCTTATTACTTCAAAAAGAAGCAAATATGTTAGGATTTGACAAAGATGGGTAGTGGTAACATCATGACATGACATATTTTATTATTCCCTTAGCGTGTAATTGGGGTAATTTATTTAAGGAATATTACTAGTTCAGTATCACTTATTTGTGTGTGTGTGCGTGTGTATGTGTGTGTATGTGTTCTTGCCCTTATAGCCTCCTTCCCAGATTTAGGGTGTTTTGCTGAACAGGGATCACACAATTATTGACTTTGAAATTGAGCTAAATTTGGGACAGGAGTCAGAAAACTTTTTCTGTAAAGGGCCAGGTAGCAAGTATTTTCAGCTTTTTTGTTATATGGATTTTTTTTTTTTTGGTGGTGGTGGTGCTTGGAATTGAACCTTCACACTGGGATACGTTCCCAGTACTTTTTATTCTTTATCTTGAGGCAAGATCTTGCTATGTTTTAAAGTTGACCAGGCTGGGCTTACATTTGCAATCCTCCTGCCTCAGCCTCCAGAGTGCTGGGATTATAGGCTTGTTTCTACCATGCCCAGCTTATTTTTGTTGCAACTATTCAAGCCTGCCATTGTAGAGCAAAAGCAGTGTGGTATGCATGTTCTGGCCCATGATTCCTGGCCCCCGAAGTAGACATACTTTATCTCAGTTTTTCAAGCACCAACTCAGGTGCTGCTGTGAGGGTATTTTGGAGATGTAATTAGGTCTTAACTCAGTACATCTTAAAATATAAAGATAATCCTTGGAAGGTTTCAACTAATCAAGTAAGCCTTTAAAAAGAATGAGGCTTTTCCCAATCAGAGATTCAAAGTGTTAAAAAGTATAATATTGCTGACTTTGATGATAAAAGAGTTATGTGGCACTGAATGTAGGCAGTCTCTAGTATCTGACCATGGGCCTGGGCTGATGGACATTAGGCTGGTGAAAGTCTTAGCCCTAATACTGCAAGGACCTGAATTCTGGCAAAATCGTGTAAGCCTGAAAGAGGATTTTGATCCTCAGATATGATTACCGCTTCAGCCAAGCCTTTGATTTTGGCCTGCTAAGACCAGGAGCTGAGAGCCTGGTTAAATACCATCCAGATTTCTGACATACAGAAACTGGGAAATAATAAGTTTGCATTATATTAAACTAGTAAAGTTGTGATAATTCGTTAGACAAAAATGGGAAACTGATATAAACATCCATAGACAGTACATAGGTGAATGAGTGAAGAAGGCTGTGTTCCATTAAAACTTTATTACAGACATGAAAATTTACATTTCATGTAATTTCCATGTGTCACAAAATATTCTCTCAATTTCTTCCCAACCATTTAAATATATAAAAAAATCATTCCTAGCCTATGGGTTATACAAAAACATTGGAGGTATGAATTTTGTTGGTGAGTTATAGTACCAACACCTGATGTAGGACTCAGTGCATGTCTTGGCTACTTTCCTCTCGTTGCTGAGATAAAATACACAACAACCAAAATTAAGAGAGGAAAGGTTTATTTCGCTCACATTTTGTGAAGGTTTCAGTCCATAATCAAATGGCTCCAAGGCAGGTGGCACAGCACAGGGGACACACTTCCAGGTGTCAGAAGATAGCAAAACCAACAAGAGCAAAAGGGTCGTCGGGGAGGAAGAGCGAGTCTCTTTTCATCCCTTATATTGCAAGCAGGCTTACAATATGTTGCAAGCATCCCCAGGGCAGGTGTGGCAATCACACTATCTCTTGCCCTCCTTTTGCACAGGCTTAAGATGTTACAAAGTAAGGACCCTGACTTTGGGCTGAGTTGCTTAGTTCAATTTCTAAATTTCTCAAGTTGACACAATATATCAACTATAACAGTGCATTTTTGGTCGTACCTTTTGAACTTTTTGTTTTTGTTTTTGCACTGCTTGTGATGGAATCCAGGTCCTCATGCATTCTTGGCAAATGCTGTACCACTGAGCTATGTCTCCATCCCTCCTCTGAACATTTGAGAATTTTTCATATCTCATAGGAATATGGAAATAAGTCTTTAAAACATTCTTTTCTTCAAGATTTTAAGTGAGTTACAGCTCATTTTCTTTACATAGCATTATAAGCATCATCACATTTTTAAAACATACAATCCTTTCTCTTTGGTGGTGGGGATGTAACCCAGGGCCTCATACATTCTAAGCATGAGCTCTACCACTGAACTGTACCCCCAAACCCACACAATACATTTTAAAACACTTTCATTTAATGGCCTTTAAATCTCTTCTGAATATCAAATCTAAATTACAAAACCACTTAATTTATACATCAATTTCTAGCACTCAAATGGGTTCAAAAGAACATGGCCAGCTCTAATGAAAATATTGTAGTTATTTATTTATTTTATATTCCCCAGGAAGTACTCTTTATTCTTTTGGCTGTATTATTCTAATTAGTTGATTAACATGGATGGCCTTTCTTACAACATGTTAATAAGTATGAATATTGCTATAATCTTCTGGCAGTTTACATTTTTCTGAATGTCTGGTATATCATACAATGATTTTTATCATTCAATGACATTGATAAATCAGGAGTTTAATTGGAAACAGACATATAAAAGCAGGTTAGGACCCTTGGAAGCAACAGTTCAATAGAACACAACAGATATGTCTTTAGGAAAACTCTATGGATTAGTCTTCTGGTGATGCTATCACAAAGAACCACAAATTGGGTTGCTTAAGACAACTGAAATTTATTGCCTTATAATTTTGGGGGTTAGATGTCCAAAGTGAGGATGTCTTCAGGCCCTGTTCTCTGTAAAAATTATAGGAGAGAATCCTTCTTCTGCCTTACTAGCTTCTATTGTTTTTTGGCAATTGTTGAAATTCCTTGGCCAGTGGCTATATCAGGCCAGTATCTGCCTCTAGCATCACATGGCAAGCTTCTCCTTGTGTTTCACTGGGTATCTTCTACTTTTCTTACAAGGACACTAGTCATATTGGTTTAGGGGCCAGCCTAATGGCCTCATCTTAACTTGATTACATTGAAATTATTTCCAAATAAGGTCATACTTACAGGTACTGGGGGTTAAGACTTCAACATATCTTTTTGGGAGTCATACTTCAACCCAATGCACCATCTGCAAAAGAAAGATAATAAAGTGAGTTAGAAACATAGTATTAGACTAGGAATGACCTTGATAGTAACACCTACTTTCACATTTGAAGAAATGGAGTCATAGAGGTATTAGAAGTCTACCCATAGTTACATAGTTATACGAGGACAGAGCTGGGACTAGAAACCATAAGTGATAGGAAAATGAACAAATCATGCAAACACATTTCTTGTTAAATGTCTAAAATACTTAAGGTTGCCATTAGGAAAAGGTGGAAACTAGGTGAAGTTTATCTGAATCCTTCTCATTTCCCTTGCCTTCCTTTTCTGCTGGAAATTTCCTAGCCTCAGTCTCTCCTCTAGAATTAGGTGACATTTTCTGAGTGCTTCCTATGTGCTAGGCACTGCACTAAGTCTTTGATCATATCTTTTTATTTAATTCCCATAACATTGTGACACATGCTATTACTATATCATCCTACAAATGGAGAAATTGAGCTTCAGAGAGGTTAATGAACTTTCCTAGAGTCTCATGGCTTGTGAGAAGTCGGGCTGCGACACAGAACAGGCAAAGCCCACATTCTTTTTTTAAAAATTTATTTAAGCAAAAAAAGACACATATAACAAAGACAAAAGGCAAAAGAGACAAACGACTAGAGTAAATGCACAACAGTAACATTGCAGGTTTACAAAACAGGATGATAGAAACTTGACAATGGTTGCAATATTGCGTATCGTTATCTTCAAAATGGTTGTTTACATTAACAGATATAGACATGTAAAATTGATCTAATCATATGAGTATTAATTGTTCTTTCTGAATAACGAATACATTCAGCAGTGTGTTCATTTTAGTTATCTTACATATACATATATACAGATTTATATATTTTCCTTTTCCCTTCCCTCTTTCCCCCTTTTCCCCTCCCAATTACTTTTGCTCTTGGAGCTGTTTTTTACCCTTACATAGTATTTAGTATAGACTTTGGATCATATATATTTTTTCAGTTTCTTACACTAGGGAGACAATATGGTATTTGCACATGTGGGTTTGATTTATCTCACTTATGAGTATGGTCTCAAGTCGGGTCCATTTACTTATAAAAAGTCTCAATGCAATCTTTCTTAATAGCTGAGTAGTACTCCATTGTATAAAATACCATTATCCATTCTTTGATCGATGGGCACTTGGGTTGTGTCATAGTTTATACATTGTGTCAACTTGAGAAGCCTAGAAGCTTAATCAAGTAACTCAGCAGCTCTACATCCTGGGGTTGTAGAGCACAGCAGTTACCTGTTCATTGTGTCAACTTGAGAAGTCTAGCAGCTTAATTAAGTAACTCAGCAGCTCTATATTCTGGGGTGTAGAGCACAGTTACCTGGCCATTGTTACAATTTGAGGTCAGAAGTTTAACTGAGAGACTCATGAACAAGTCAGGGGTCTTACTTTGTAAACATCCTCATCCTGTGCAAAGAGAAGCAAGGATATTTGTGAAGCTACACCCACCCTAGAGGGAGGGGGTGTCCTGTATACTACATAAAGGAGGAGAAGAGGCTTGCTCTTGCCCCCCTTTTGACTCTGGCTGTTTTTGCTTGGCTGCTGCCTTGAAGTGTTACCTCAGTGCCATGCCACCCTGCCTTGGAGCCGGCTGATTGTGAACTGAAACCTCCCAAAACTGTAAGCTAAATAAACCCTTCCTTCCCTAGTTTTGTGTGTCAGGTGTTTTGTCTCAGCAACGAGTAAAAAGTAACCAAGACAGGTTTGCTTCCAAGATCTGGCTATTACAAATTGGGTAGCTATAAACATGGGTGCACAGATATTACTGTGGGATGATGTTTTCAATTCTTCTGGTAAAATGCGCGCAAGTGGGATAGCTGGGTTGAATGGGATCTCTAATCCTAGCTTCTTGAGGAATTTCCACACTGACTTCCACAGTGGTTGCACCAGTCTACACTCCCACCAACAGTAGAGAAGAGTTCCTTTTCCCCCACAGCCCCTCCAGCATTTGTTGTTGCTTGATTTTTTAATCTTGGCCATTGTTTCTGGAGTGAGATGGAATCTCAGTGTTGTTTTAATTTGCATCTCCCAAATGACCATTGATGTTGAACGTTTTTTCATATATTTATCTGTCATTTGTATTTCTTTCTCTGAGAAGTGTGTATTCATCTCAGAAGCCCATTTTTGGATTGGGTCCTTGAATCTTAGGGGCCTGATTTTTTTAATTCTTTATGTGTTTTAGATAGAAGTCCTTTGTCTGATGGACAATTGGCTAAGGTATTTTCCCAGTTTGTGGGTTTTCTTTTCACTTTGTTGGAGATTTCCTTTGACATGCAAAAACTTTTTAGTAAGATGAGATCCCAGTTGTTGATTCTGGGAAGTGTTTCCCGTGCAATTTGATTTTTGTTCCCATGTCATCAAGATTTTTACCTACTCTGTCTTCTAGTAAGTTTAGTGTCTCTGTTTTAATATTCAGATCTTTGATCCATTTTGACTTTATTTTAGTGCATGGTGATAGGCATGGATCTAGTTTTAGTTTATGGCATATAGAAAGTCAGTTTTTTCAGCACCATTTGTTAAAGAGGCTATCTTTCTTCCAATGTACATGTTTGGCCCCTTTGTCAAAGATGAGGTGGCTAAGTGTGTTCGTAGTTGTGGCTGTATCTTCTAATCTATTCCATTGATCTTCTGGTCTGTTTTGATTCCAGTACCATGCTGATTTTATCACAGTAGCTTTGTAGTATAGTTTCAAGTCAGGGATTGTGATGCCTTCTGCCTTCCCTTTGTTGCCCAGAATTGCCTTTGCTATTCTAGGTCTTTTCTGGTTCCAGATGAATTTCAGGAATGTTTTCTCTAACTCTGTGAGGTAGGCAAGTGGTATTTTGATTGGAATTGCATTAAATCTGTATAATAATTTTGGGAGAATGGCCATTTTCACCATGTTTGTTCTTCCTATGCATGAACAGGGAATATCTTTCCATTTTCTGAAATTTTCTTTGAGTTCCTTCTTTAGAGTAATGTAATTTTTACTGTACAGATCTTTTACTTCCTTTGTTAGATTGATTCCTAAGTATTTCATTTTTTTGGATATTACAGTGAAGGGTGTGGTTTCCCTTATTTCTCTATCAGTGACTTTGTTGTTTGTGTACAGGAATGCTATTGATTTTTGAGTGTTCACCTTGTATCCAGCTACGTTACTGAATTTGGTTATTACCTCTAGAAGTCTTCTAATGGATTTTTGGGGGTCTTCTATGTAGAGTATCATATCATCAGCAAATAACGATAATTTCACTTCTTCCTTTCCTATCCTTATTCCCTTCATTTCTTTCTCTTGTCTAATTGCTCTGGCTAATATTTCCAGAACTATATTGAATAGGAGTGGTGATAATGGACATCCTTGTCTTGTTCCTGATTTTAGGTTGAAAGTTTTCAGTTTTTGTCCATTTAGTAAGATGTTGGCTGTTGGTTTATGATATATGACTTTTATCAGGTTGAGGTAGAGACCATCTATTCCAATTTTCTGTAGGGTTTTTATCATGAATGGGTGTTGGATTTTGTCAAAAGCTTTTTCTGCATCTATTGAGATGATCATGTGGTTCTTGTCCTTGGCCCTGTTGATATGGTGTATTACATGTATTGATTTGTGTATGTTGAACCATCCCTGCATTCCTGGGATGAATCCCACTTGATCATGATGCATAATCTTTCTGGTGACTTGCTGTATTCTATTTGCCAGTATTTTATTGAGGATTTTTGCATCTATGTTCATGAGGGAGATTGGCCTATAATTTTCTTTTTTGGTCGGGTCTTTCTCTGGTTTTGGTGTTAGGGTAGTACTTGTTTCCAGGAATGAGTTAGGGAGACTTGTTTCCCTTTCAATTTCATTGAAGAGTTTGAGGAGTGTTGGCATTAAGTCTTCCCTGAATTTCTTGTAGAATTCAGCAGTGAATCCATCAGGGCCCGGGCTTTTCTTTGTTGGTAGGGTCCTAATTATATTTTCAATTTCATTAGCTGAAATTGGGCTATTCAGCAGCTTTACATCTTCTTGATTCAGCTTTGGTAATTCATAGGTTTCTAGGAATCTGTCCATTTCTTCTGTGTTATCGAATCTATATGAGTAAACATTTCCAAAGTAGGTGTTGATGATCATCTGTATTTCCCTGGGTCTGTAGTGATTTCACCCTTTTCATTTCTTATTGCATGAATCTGAGTTTTTTCTTTCCTCTTCTTGATAAGGTTGGCTAGGGGTTTATCAATTTTATTTACTCTTTCAAAGAACCGACTCTTCAATTCATTAATTCTTTGTATTGTTTTCTTAGTTTCAATTGCATTAGTTTCTACTCTAATATTAATAATTTCCTCTCTTATTTGGGCTTTGGACTTGACTTGCTCTTCTTTTTCTAAAAGTTTGAGTTGCAGTATTAGGTTGTTTGTGTGTGTTCTTTCCGTTTTTCTGATGTGGGAGTTTAGTGCTATAAATTTCCCTCTGAGGACTGCTTTCATTGTATCCCACAGGTTCCGGTAATTTGTATTTGCCTTTTCATTTAATTTTAGATATTGTTAAATTTCTTCTTTAACTTCTTCTGTGACCTGTTGGTTATTTAGGAGAGCATTATTTAATTTCCATGTGTTTATGCAGTTACTGTAGGTTTTTTTTGTCATTCATATCCAATTTT
>RJWM01026497.1:0-27992 GCA_004363535.1 Dasyprocta punctata
TTTTGTCTTCCAGCAGGTAAGTGTTTCTGTTTTAATAGCTACATGTTTGATCCATTTTAATTTTATTTTAATACGGGAGAGAGATACAGGTCTAGACTCAATCTTCCTCATGGAGAAAACCAGTTTTCCCACCAATACTTACTAAAGAGGCTATCTTTCCTTCAGCATATGTTTTTGGTCCCTTTGTCAAAGATGAGATGGCTGAATGTGCCTGGGGTTGCTTCCATATCCTCTGTTTGGTTCCATTGATCCTCATGTCTGTTTTTGTACCTGTGTCATGTTGTTTTTTTATCACTATAGCTTTGTAATACAACTAATCCAGCTTTGCAATGCCTCCTGCTTTGCTCTTGTTGCCCAGGATTGCTTTTGCTATTCTGGTCTTTACTGGTTCTGCATAAATTTTAGGATTGTTTTTTCTAGTTATGTGAATAATGCCTTTGTATTTTAATTGGAATTGCATTAAATCTATACATTGGTTTTAGTAATATGGCCATTTGGACAATATTGGTTCTGCCTCTCCAAGAATAGGGAATGCCTTTCCATTTTCTGATACCTTCCTTGCTCTTTTTCCGAGTACTAGAGTTTTCATTACAGAGGTCTTTCACTTGCTAGGTTAGGTTAATTCACAAGTACTTAATTTTTCTTGATGCTACTGTGAATGGGATTGTCCTCATTTCTTTCTTGGTAGGTTCATTGTTGTACAAGAATGCTACTCATGTTTATATATTTCTTTTGTATCCTCCTACTTTGATGAATTTGCTTTTTAGTTCCAGGAGTCTTTTGGTGGAGTTTTCTGGGTATTCTATGTAAAGCAACATGTTACCTTGCATAAAGATAGTTTGAATTCTACCATTCCTATGTGAACCCACTTATTTCTTACTCTTTTTTTTTTTTTTTTTTTTTTTTTTTGCGGCACTGGGGATTGAACTCACAACCTCGCACCTGCCAGGGCAGGTGCTTAAGCCGCTGAGCCAAACTCCCAGCCCTGGTTTTTTTTGAGGCAGGGTCACACTATATAGCTCAGGTCAGCCTTGCGCTCGCATTGTAGCCCAAGCGGGCCTCAAACTCACAACGCTCCACCTACCTCAGCCTCCCGAGTGCTGGGATATTTCTTACTCTTGCCTGATTACTCTGGCTAAAGTTTCAAGCACTACAATGAACAGGAGAGGTAAGAGTAACCACCCTTATTTTGTTCCTGATTTTAGAGAAAAAGGGACTTTTCTCCACTTCCTGTGATGTCAGCAGTGAGTTTGTCACGAGTAGCTTTTTATCAGATTGAGATAAAATCCTTCTACACCTGCTTTCTTCAGAGTTTTTACTGTGAATGGACATTGCATTTATCAAAGGCTTTTTCTGTGTCTTTTGAGGCATTTGCATGATTTTTGTCCTTCATTCTGTTTATGTGGTTTGTAACATATATTGACGTGCATATGTTGAACTATCCTTGCATCTCTGAGAGGAAGCCAACCTAGTCATGACATGTGATCTTTTTAATCATTTGTTGTATTCCATTTGCAGGTATCTCACAGAGGATTTTTGCATCTATGTTCATTTAGGAAAATGGCCTGTAGTTTTCTTTTCTTTAAGTCCTTGTCCAGTTTAGATATCAAAGAAATGCTACCTTCCAGGAATGAGTGTGGTACTACTCCTTCCCTTTCTATGTTATTGATGAGTTTGAGGAGTATTGGTGTTAGATCTTCTCTGAAGTTCTGGTGGAATTCTGAGGCGAATCCACTGGATCCTGGGCTTTACTTTGTTGGTAGAGTTTTTATTTACTGCCTCTATTTTGTTGCCTGTTAACAGTCCAGTCAGAATGTTTGTATTTTCTTGGTTCAATTTTATTAATTCATATGTGTCTAGGAATCTCTCCACATCTTTTATGCTCTCCAATTAATTGCAATATAAGTTTTCAAAGTAGTTTCTTGTAATCCTCTGGATTTTAGCAGTGTCAATTGTGATTTTACTTATTTTAAATTGCACTGGTGTGGATTTTTCTTCCCTTTTATGGTAATTTTGACTGTCTCTACCACACTTGTTTATTCTTTCCCAGAACAAACCCTTTGATTCACTGATCTTCTGTGTTGTTTCTTTAGTCTCAATTTTGTTACTTTGCACTCTGATCTTTACGGTTTCTTTCCATTAATTTTAACTTTGGATTGCTCTTGTTTTTCAGCTGCATCATCAGGTTTTTTATTCAGGACCACTCAGTTCTTTTGATGTCTGCATTCACAATTATGAATTTGCCTCTTAGAACTTTTATCATTGTGTCCCATGGGTTTTGATATATTATTCTTCCATTGGCCTTTGATTCAAGGAACTGGTTTTTTTGTTGTTGTTTTTTGTTTTTTGTTTTTGTTTGGTTGGTTTTTGGGGGTTTTGTTTTGTTTTTGTTTTTGTTTTTGAGACAAGGTCTTGCTATGCACTTCAGGCTGGTCTTGAGCTCACTGTGTAGCCCAGGCTGGTCTCAAATGGGCAATGATCCTCCTGCCTCAGCCTCCTGAGTTTTGAGATTACAGGCATGTGCTACCATGCCTGGCTTGAGTCTAGGAACTTTTTAATCCTTTCTCTGATTTTTCCTGTGATTAATCAGTTATTCAATAATGTATTGTTTGACCTCCATGCGCCTGTATTGTTCTAGCTTCGTTTCACTATAATCTGATAGCATGGAGGGCACTACTTTGATTCTTTTGTATTGATTTAAGAATGCTTTACAGACTAAGACATGGTCTATTTTGGAAAAACTTCCATGTGCTATGGAGAAAAATGTGTATTCTGTTGTTGTTGGATAAAACATTCTATTTATTTATTTATTCTTTGGTACCAGGGATTGAACTTACAACCTTGCACCTGCCAGGCAGGCACTTATGCCGCTGAACTAAATCCCTGGCCTTATTTTTTGAGACAGGGTCTAACTATGCAGTTCAGGCTGACCTTGAACTCACTTTGTAGCCCAGACTGGTCTTGAACTCACAACGATCCTCCTGTCTCAGTTTCCCAAGTGCTGGGATTAAAGGCGTGCACCACTATACTGGGCTGACCACAATGTAATTATCCTAGACATAAACAGCAAAAAGATAATTAAGCATGTTTCATGTATTCTGAAAATAAGAAACATGGTTCCAAGTATCAGAATAACCAAAGAAGAAAATATAAGGGCAATAGAAAATATTTTGAACTGAATTTCAAAGAAAATACTATATATCAAAATACTATATATCAAAATTTGAGCAATGAGTTTAAAGCAACTCAACAAGAAACAAATTTCATTTAAATATGTCAGAAAGAGCCACTAAAAATTAACATTCCAACCATCTGCCTCCAAAAAGTTTTTTAAAAACACTAAATAAGTTTTTAAATGAAATTAATAAACAAAAAAGAAAGAACAATAGAGACTCCCCTCATAAAAGCCAAAAGTTGGTTCTTTGCAAAAACAAATAATAAAACTTGCAAACCTCAGACAAAACTCTTCAACAAAGAGAGATGGCATAAATAACCAATTCCACAAAAGAAAGAGAAGGCCTGGTTACAAAGCCGGTCAGCATCAGGAAGATAAGAACTTACTGTGGTCAACTTCTATTCCAATAAATGTGAAATTTAGTTGTAATGAATAATTTCATGGGAAAGAAACTTAACCAAATCAACAAATGCAGAAAGAGAAAACACATGACACACAACATTAATAAAAGTTTAAAAGAAATCCATTTAGTAATCTAAAATGTTCTAACCAAGAAAATGCCAAACGCAGAGAGTTCTCCAGAGAGACGCTATGGTCACCCGAGCACCATGGACCTTCACTCCTTCCACCCTCTCTGGCCTCAGGTGTCTCAAATGTCACTTCCTGGGTTGGTTTAGGAACAGAGCAGGCAGCTGCAGCATCTTCACTGTTTCCAGCTCCCCCCACTAAGAGTGTTCTGATCTGCCCAGCTCCTGCTACCTCTCTTCCACTATTAAAACAGTCTCCAAATCTCTAAGGTTTTATGCAGATAACACACAGCAATATAATTCACTCATTCCCCCACTCTGCCCCCGCTGAGCTGAGAACTGAGTGCTGCCTCCACCCCAAGAAACCAGCCCATGAGCGTGGATGGAACTGAGCTGGCTCAGTAGGCACAGGCTGGCCAGGCAGTGGTCCCATTAAGGGAGATGGGCCTCTTCCTTGCAGGAAAAGACCATTTCTCACCCCCTCCACAAAGGTGACCATCAACCTAAAGTTCATATTTTCTACAAGCACATTCCCCTTCTTGGAACTTTCGCATTTCTCTACAAACACACACTATTGTTTTTCACCTGAACCATCATGAACTACACTTCTCAGAGGCACCCATTGTGGTGCCCATGCTGGCTCATCCCTCTTCGACATGGCACAGGCTGCTGGTGTGTGAAGAGACTCCTGCAGACCATGCTGGCCTGCACATGCACACCTGTGTGCACTGGGTCCTCCCTTGGGGACCTCAGCAGAGGGATGGGTGAACCACACTAACTTGGGTCTCTGTAGCTTCACTGGATTTTACCTATTTGCTCCCCTACGTGCGTGAGTCATTCCACACTGCCACAACAGGATGTGTGTGGGCCACAGGTCCACCCTAGGGCCACCCACAAAGCTGTGAAATAAACCAGGAGGTCAGAAACCCAAGCCTCAAACCCTCCTGAGACACGCAGAAGCAGAGCCAGGAGGCACTGAGATCTGGAATGGCACTCCCAGACTTCTACACCTAAAACTGTGCATGGGAAACACTGATGTTTGTGAGCACACAAGGACATCTGCAGCCAGAGGCAGCTGGCCTCAGAGCAGTGCCCCTCAACAGCCTGCTGAGATAGACCAGGAGCAAATCTCCTAAACACTGTGGAATTGTACACTGTAAAAGGGTGAATTTTGTACTATGTGAATTATATCCCAATAAAAAAAAAGTTTAATTCTTGGCACAAAAAAGCAATTAGCAGAAAAATTGAATGTCATGTATACATATTTGAATTTGTAGTTGAAAATACCCCCACAGGGCAATCTGGGGATGGAAGATCACTGAACTCCAAGACAGCAAACAGAAAAGAAAATCCCACTAACTGTGTCACTTGAACACCCGGCTGCACGTCCACGTGACCAGCACTGTACTGCCACGTGTGAAGTCTGTGGGCCTGAGAGAGATGGTCCAGTCCTGGGTCACATCAAACAAACACACCCCACCTTGTCTCTCCCACTTCATGCAGTAATAAAACCATCACAAAATGAATGGAGCAGATCTTTGAGAATCCTGAAAAGGAAATGACAGCAGGCAGATGGAGGAAGAGGAGCAGAATTCTAAACCCCACCAAACTGGTGGTGAGTTTTGCCTTTTTC
The DNA here is from genome assembly GCA_004363535.1 of Dasyprocta punctata. Classification (NCBI taxonomy): domain Eukaryota; kingdom Metazoa; phylum Chordata; class Mammalia; order Rodentia; family Dasyproctidae; genus Dasyprocta; species Dasyprocta punctata. The sequence continues at coordinate 5,336 of RJWM01026497.1, forward strand.
CTCTAACCCAGGGTCGAAGCATTCAAAAATCTAGAATTGGGCCAGGGAGCACATAGAGAATTCTATAATAAACGTCTGGTTCTTGGCTGGGGATGCAAAGAAGGAGATTCTTATCACTCAGGGTCAGAATGGAAACCCCCTGTGTTTTTCTTTTGTCCTCTCATGTCCTGCCCTTGACATATCCAGTGTGACAATGACAGAAACAGGGACCACAGGCTCCTAAACCCTGAGTCAGTGGAGGTTTTCCCTGCAGTCAGAAGGGCAGTGGTCCCAAAAGGGTGGGAGAAAATTCATTGATTTTTCTCTGTCTTCAGCTGTGTGGTCCCAGACTCAGACCCAAGTATGGGACATGTGCAATGAAACCACCACCTACAGCAAAGAAAGCCACAACTTCTAGTTAGAGGAACAAACACGGGGAACCTAGGAAACTGGAAAGTGTATGAAATATCACAAAAAGGAGGATTCAAAGAAATCAACCCTGCAATGCTATTTATACATGACTGAATTTGTGCTGAAAATGCACAGACACTGACTAGATGTGAAACAGTCACCCGAGTTGTACACTAGATCCTGGGTGGTGTACAAGCAGGACAAATCTGAACAGGACCATGAAAACTTTGAAAATGGTAAAGATATGGCAGCTGGAAGTGGACCAGTAGCCAGAACTCAACTGACCAATTGCCTGCTAAAGTAAAAACAACACCTTCACCCAAAATAAAACATTCAAAATGTGCATGAAAGAATTTAGAGAGATTCTAAATTCAATAGAAAGTCTCAATTCACATGGGAAAATCTGTCGAGACACCAAAGTGAAAAGGACAAAGATGATAAAATAGGAAAGAGACTTTATGGAGTTATAAAAATGCTCTGAAAAGTGGAAGAACAATCTGGAAACAGAAAGACAGGAAGTCTCAGAAAAGGAATAGAAATTATAAATAAGAGCCACATGAAATTTTAGAGCTGCAAAAAATACAATAACCAGAATAAAAACTGTTCTGGATATGCTCAATCAGCAAAGTAGGGATGAATGAATAAATAGTAAGCTTGATGAAGAAATTGCATTGCTTAATCCTAAAGAAGAACAAAAATGTGAAGAAAGTATTAAAGAGCCTCAGGGACCAAAACGATGCAGAATTTTTTTAAAAAATAGTAGGAAATTAACACTAATTAACATATTGCATATTGTTATCTTAGAAGTAGTTGTTCAAGCCGGGCATGGCGGTGCGCGCCTTTAATCCCAGCACTCAGGAGGCTGAGGTAGGATGAGAGAGCGTTGTGAGGCTGGTTTGGGCTACAACGTGAACACAAGGCCAGCCTGAACTACATAGAGTGACCCTGCCTCAAAAGCAAGGGCTGGGAGTTTGGTTCAGTGGCTTAAGCGCCTGTCTGGCAGGTATGAGGTTGTGAGTTTGATCCCTGGTGCCACAAAAAAAAAAAAGAAAAGAAAAGAAAGAAAAAAGTGGTTGTTCAGGTTACAAGATTTAGGCACATTTGCTTTTATAAAATAAAAAAGATACTAAAAAAAAAAAAGAAAAGGAAAAACCAGCTTTGTGTTGGCATTTTTTTTAACTGTCTCTGTAAGATTTTTGTTTAACTAAAGACATTTTGTTTCTCAGATTGCATCTTTTTTAACACTTTAAAGCAAGTTTTCATATGAGTGTTGTCATAATATATGTGGAAACTTAAACCAATAATACTGCTGGAAAAAAAAAAGAGCTTCAGGAAACTATAAGTGATACAAATATCATGATCTAATGTTCTCCAGAGGAAAGATGAAGGAATGTGGATCAGAAAAAGTATTTGAAGAAATATGACCAGGAAAGGTCCCAAGTTTAATCACAGATTAATCACAATTTGAATATTAAAGAAGATCAACAAGCCCCCGAGAGGAAGAGCTCTGGAAAATCCAAGCCCATACACATCACAAACTGCTAACAATGAAAAATTTCAGAGAAGAGGAAAAAAGATGCATTTCAAGTGACCATTATGATCAATTTCATACAGATGAACAAAGATTTTGGGGGATCAAACTCACAACCTTGCACCTGCCAGACAGGTGCTTAAACCACTGAGCCAAACTCCTGTCCCTAGTTTTTTTGAGGCAGGGTCACACGATGTAGCTTAGGCCAGCCTTGCACTCATGTTGTAGCCCAAGCCGGACTTGAACTCACAACACTCCTCCTACCTAGCCTCCCGAGTGCTGGGATTAAAGGTGTGCGTCCAGCTTGATGAACGAAGATTTAAATAACTGCAGATTTCTCCTCAGTATAATAGGGGCTAGAAGGAAGTGGAAAGTGATTTTTAAAGTGCTAAAAGAAAGTAATTAACCCAGATTTCTCTATTCAGCTAAAATGTCATTGAAGGGCAAAGCTGAAATAAAGTCATTTTCAGATGAAGGAACACAGTTCTTCCAAACACATCTACTTCAGAGTTACTAAAGGAAACTTTGCAAACAGAAGGAAAATGATACGAGATAGAAAATTTGGAAGAGGATAAATGAAGCCCAAAAGAAATGGTACGAATCTGGGTCAATACAACAGACTATTATCATCTTGAGTTCTTTAAAATAAGTTTGATACTTAAAGCAAAAATACTATCTGATGGGGTTTTTAGTGCATGTAGACATAATCCCTAAAACAACACCAAGAGAAGAGATTAAGGGCCTGTGTGATAGAAAAGTTATTAATTCTATTTGCAGTGGTAAAATACTGCCTCTAACTAGACTACAAAAGGGTAAGTGCATGCACTGAGATCTGGAAGTGACAATTAAAAAAAGTTATGAGAAGAGATAGAGTAAAAAAGAAAAAATTGAATAAATTTGAAGTGTAATATTTAAACTAAAAGCTCAAATAAACATTTGAGGTCAAAAAGAGGGGGCAGAGATACCAAACAAAGAAAAAGAATGAAAAGAGTGATCTAAATCTGCAAATCATAAGATATTTTCAGAACTCTCAGAACAAGAAAAAACCATATGCTGCCTGAAAGAAACGCACTTCAATTATAATGACATAGGTAGCCAAAAGTAAAACGAGGTAAAAGAAGCACTACAAAAACAAACCATCAGAAAAAGCTGCAGTCACTACAATAATATCAAGTAAGCTTCAGACAAAGGAAATCACCTGGGATAAAGAGAAATATCACAAAATGATAATAGCGTCAATTCACACAATAATCTTAAACATGTGTGCATCTAACAAAAGAGATTCAAAGTACATGAAGTAAAAACTGACAAAATTCAAAGCAAAGCAATGAAATTCACAATTAAAGATGGCAACATCCTTTTCTAAGAAATCAATAAAATAAAGAGACAAAAAATACACAAGACTAGAGTGCCAAGAAACACCTTGGACCAACTAGATCTGATTATTACTTATTGAACTCTTACCTAAAGAGAGAAAATATTTTCTTTAGCAGTACTCATGGGACAATCACCAATAGCAAGCCTCGATTGATTAAAAAAATCAAGATACATTCTCTAATTATAATGGAATTAAGCCAGAATTTAGTAACATAGAGATAAAAAGAAAATATGCAAACACAGAGGAAGTAAAGTACCACACTTCCAAATAATCAAATCAGTCAAATAGGAAGCCTCAAGGAAAATTAAACAATAATGTTTTAAGTACTGCCAATTGAACTCAGAGCCCTCATACTGAGCTACATACCAGCATTATCTTTCTTTTTATTTTTTTTACTTTGAGACAGGGTGTTGTGGTTTGTTTAAATGTCCCCCAAAAACCTCATGCAGTCATGCAGGTGGCTGAATCTAGTGTTTGTGATTGGTTCATTGTCTAGTACTGGGATTGGCAGTGTGAGTGCTGTACCTGCCCAGAGGCAGGTAGCTGGCATACACTATAAGGGAGGGAAGAAGGCATGCTTTTCCCCTTTTGCCCTTTTGCTCTTGTCTCTTTTGGTCACCATGAACGGCTGCTCCTTAGCCCCACCACCCTGCCTTGGAGCCAGCTGAGTACGGACTGAAACCTCCACAAACTGTAAGCTAAATGAACCTTCCCTTCCTTCATTTTGGATGTCGGGTATTTTGTCTCAGCAAGGACAGCAAAGTAACCAAGACACAGGGTCTTGCTAAGTTGCTCCAGCTGGGCTTCAACTTGCAGGGGTTTTTTGCCTCAGTCTCTCAGAGTGCTGGGATTACAGGCGTGTGCCACCAAACCCAACTGGAAATAAATTGGGCAAAAATGAAAATGTGACTTACAGTTGGTGAGGTGCACACCCACAGGGAGCACTAACTGCAAATGCAGACGTTGGACCCGAGGAGACGAAAGGTTAGGATCTACCTGAGAACAAAATCTCTCACTTCGGATTGGTTCTGGGTGAGCGCGGAATGAAGGTGGTCTGCTTGTGCACCGGCAACACTGGGTCCAAGTGTGCAGAGAGGCAGTCGAAGGGGACTGAGCCAGCAGGCGACAATATACTCAGGTCTGCTCTGCCCCAGGTCCCCAGTCTCCGATTGTTCCTGAAATCCTGGCCCTGACACACATGGAAGTGAGACAGAAGCAGAAGCCGCCTGTTTGCACACCCAGGGAGCAGAGCAGGAGCTCTCATTGTGTAGAGTACTGGGCATTTTACAGTAAATGCAGTAAAGGGGAAGCAGCCCTGCTGGAGAAAAGGACATAAACAGAGCATTAATATTCTGTGCAGAAGCCCCTTATGTGAGTGGGAGCCCAAGAAGGCCTGGCTTCTGTTGAGAGCATGGCCACGCCATTCCTCTGGAAGCCTGCTACCCACCCGAAGTGTCCCCAGCGTGAGCAGCACCAGCCCTGAGGATTTCCAGTGTCATCTGTGCCGGTTCACTGTATCCATCTGCCTTGTCTTCTCTTCCGTGCCTCAGAAGTCCACTTGCCCCGGACCTGTGTGGTGAGGCCAGCTATGTCCCCATTGGTCCAGCACGCAAAGCTGCATTCCCGGGTGTACATGCACTGCGCCTCCTGCCTGCCTCCCTCCCTCCACTGACCTTGCCCACAGCGTGAAGACTTGACTCCAAAGCCACCACTCAGACAGAGCCGCCCTCCCTCTGCTGGGTGACAGACGTAGCCACCACTCGCTCTGTTCTCCCTGTGGTCACTCTGCCCTCCGCAATGTGGTCTGCAGTGAGCCTCTCTGGACAGCCTATGAGGCCTGCAGGAGCACATACAGCTGCTCATTATGGCTCCTGGGTAATAGTCATTTGATGATGGCTCTTGGTGGTTGCTAAAGTATCTTTGAGCTGGGAGATTCACCCAGCAGGTGTTCAGAGGGAGGGTGTCTTAGTCGTTTTCTCATCGACCAGACAAAACACCCAGCACTCACAACTAGAGGGAGGAAAGGTTTATTTTGGCTCACAGGTTATAAAGGTTTCAGGCCACTGACAGCTAGCACAAGCAGGGTGGCAGGCAGAGGAGCAGCTGCTAATGGCTTAGTGAACAGGAAGCAGAGCGACAAAGCAGAGGACGGGAAGAAGAGAGACCGTTCCAGGACACAACCACGGAGACCCGAGCCTCTGACCACACCCTACCTCCCGACATCACACTCAGCCATAAATGCACCAGTGATGTGTGCCACGCCCCCATGATTCAGTCACCTCCCCAAAGCCCCCCATGAGCACATGAGACTTAGGGAGCCATGTAGATAGGAACCATAAGAAAGGAAAGTCAGCCGTCCGTCCCTTGGGGAAATTCTCAAGCTTGGGCTGTGTGACAGTCCCAAGAACAGGGTTTCCAATATCACTGGCATTGAGGAGTTTGGACCATTCTGACCAAGTCTCGTGGTCAGTAAACCTGATGCAGCCATCCCTCTGGGGACCTGTGGGGATGGTGGTTGCTGTGAGCAATATGTCAGGACTGAAATGCAGGGTGGCCGTCCAGGCAGAAGAGAAAACAGGGAGCCAGTGTCAGGGAGTGACCAAGGATCCAGCGGCAGAAAGAGGTCAGTGTCACCACGGGACGATAAGCAGGCTGGCCCCAGGGGTCACAATGATAATCAGGCCAGTGCTTCTCTGCGTGCAGAGGGCTCTGTCCAGTCTCCTGAGCAGGACTGTGAAGGGCATGCATGGTTTCACGGTGACTAGTAATTGTATGCAGATACGTTCAGTATAAGGATGAACATCTTTCCCAGTAAACTCTGCCCTCTGTTCAGAACGACAGACACTAGGCTAACTGAAAGGCTGACACGGCGTTAGCATGTCACAAAAGGAAGTTTCACCCCACCAAATCCTTCCTCCAGCAAGCACACGGGGTGAGGGTGGGGGTCTCTACAGTTTTGCTAAATACAAAAGCTAAATACTTAAAACACAGTTCTCCTCAGGTCGCTGTCGCGGATTTCTTTGCTGCTGCAGGCTGTCATGATAAAGGCGATGACAGTCTATATAGAACATTGTTACAGAAGCGCGTCCTTTGAATATTGCAGAGTAACTTGGTTTCTTCAATGTCTCCAGCGACTTCGGACGCCCGGCGCTCTGGCGCCCCCTAGAAGTTGCTCTGGAAACGAGCCCCCGCTGCTCAAATGCAAGGCTGTGAATTAAAAAGAAAAGAGAACCAGGGGTGAGGGCCTATCTTTAGCCTTTCCCCCCCGCCAACAAAAGTTATTCCTTCTGAGCGTCCCCTGTCCCCAAGCCAGATGATAAAGCCGGGAGAAAGCGCCACAGTCGCCAGCGATCAAGCTGGCCCTGGGTGTAACATTGTACTCCACCGAGAAACCCGGAGAATCCTCTGATACAGAACCCGGTCCTGCTTTCCGAGTCAAGGTCTCTGCGGTTATTTTAAGAAACAACTGTAACTCTTGAGGGATTTGTTTTGTTTCCTTTTTAATTTTCCAATCAAACCAGAGACCCTGTCCTCGGTTGTCAGAGCAGCTACAGGGAAGCGACAGAGGAGAAAAGAAACAGGCGGCCACCGCGTGTCCCGCAGTCCGCCCTCCGCGAGCGGGGCTGGGCGCAGCCGCTGCGCCCCCGCGGAGACTGGAGGGCGAGGAGGCGCACCTGGGGGCGGCACGGAAGCGGGGCCTCGGCGCACCTTGCTTTGGTCTCTTTTCCTCTGTGCGGGACTAATTGTTAATATTGATTCTCTATGTGCTCCAGGTAAGGAAGAGAGAATTACACTGGTGTCCCCATTCCAAAAAGGGGAGATAAATGCGTGGGGAGACAGGGCCCGGGAGAGATGCTGTGCTGACTTCACCCCAAGCGGCGTGCTCCAAGCAGGAGGAGAAGGAGGCCCGGGTTTTCTGTCTCCGCCGCGAACCGCACGAGACGCCTCCAAGGCAGCCGTTCACTTCCTAAAGCAAACAGCCAGCGTCCCCGGGGTGTCGGAGGGTCTCCTCCCGCGGGGGTCCCGCGGCTCCCCACGGCTGACTCGACCAGCAACTAAGTGCGCTGGGGCCGCAGAAAGCGTCTTCGTCCAATTTTGGGCCAGCGGTGCCCTCTGTCGGCCAACTCGGGGAGGGGCGCGCAGACAACGCGGCGGAGCCCGGGCACGGAGGTTAGCTCCAGGGCACAACTTCGCCCGGGTTCCAGCTCAGCACGGGAACCCTGCGCTGCTGAGCGAGAATCCCGGTCGGCACTCGAGCGCAGGGCTGGAGAGTCCAGCGCCGACACGCAAAGAGCGCCCCCAAAAGCGAATGTGACCATGTCTAGGGTTGAGAACGACTTGGTTACTAACTCTGCTTCCGCGGTGCCCGCCCTAAAGTCTTCCTTATTCTGTTGTCGAGGGTGTAAGCTTTATTTGAAAAAGTAATTGGGAGAACACTGAAATCAAGAGAGCGACTGGGATTTAGAATCTTGGAAAGCTGTGCCCTGGGGCCCATTCGCTGCGGACCCCTCTGCGAACCCGGGACTCGCGGGGAAGCCGCCACTGGGAGCCGCGACCGCTCAGAAGCAAGCGCGTAAGGGGGCGCCTCGCACGCTTCTGCAGACACCTGCGCGCTTACCGGGGGAGGGTCGGGTGGCCGGGCGAGCGCAGATAAAACCGAGGCCCCAGGCAAATCGGGTCTGCTCAGAAATGCCTCGCCACCCGCCACGTGCCCCACACAGGGAACTCAGTATTAGAAAGCTTTGCAGACTACACATGAATGAGGAGCAGCACCGGCCAGTTTCCAGACATCCCCTCGCCGCGGGGCCACTTCGACCCAGGCGTCGTTGGGGCGTCGGGGGGCTCCGGCGTCGGGGAGGTCAGTGGCGCCAAGTCGGCTGCGAGGAACTAGGATGACCGGAGCCACTCAGGTGTCCTGGGGTGCAGAAGGTGCCATGGTAACCGTAGGCGCCGCGACTCCCAGGGCGCTGGCGCGCTTGGAGCAGGTGCCCCGGAAATTCGCGCATTGCGCGTCCCCGCACTCGGCCGTCGCTCATGGGGCAGGCTCGGCCCCCGAACCCTGCCTGCGCCCGCCCAACCCCCCTCCCCGTCCTGGGCGCGCCGTTCCGGGGCGTGTCCTCGGCCACCCCAGCTTCTATATAGCGGCCGGCGCGCCCGGGCTGGCCAGACGCTAGCGTGGCGACTGGGCGCTGAGGATCTGCAGTTGCGCGCCTGCCCGGATCCCGCAGCCTCCACCGCGCGCTGTCACAGCTCCATCCCCGCGTGCTCCGACTGCGCTAGCAGCTGCCCCAGTGGCGGGCGCCATGAATCGGGCGCGCCCTGCGCTCTGGGCCGCCGCACTCATCGCCCTGGCACTGCTCCGCGGGCCGCCCGGGGCGCGGGCCGGTGTGAGCGCGGTGGGCGCGGGCCCAGTCGTGCGCTGCGAGCCGTGCGACGCGCGTGCGCTGGCTCAGTGCGCGCCTCCGCCCACCGCGCCGGCTTGCGACGAGCTGGTGCGCGAGCCGGGCTGTGGCTGCTGCCTGACGTGCGCGCTGCGCGAGGGCCAAGCGTGCGGCGTCTACACCGAGCGCTGCGGCTCCGGCCTCCGCTGCCAGCCGCGGCCCGAGGAGCCGCGCCCCCTGCACGCACTCCTGCATGGCCGTGGGTTCTGCGCCAACGCCAGCGCCGCTGGCCGCCTGCACCCCTTCCTGCTGCCGGTGCCCTCCGCTCCAGGTGAGCCTCCGCCCGCCGTTGTGGGACCCTGCGCTTCCCGTCTAGGAGACGGGAGTAGGGAAATTGAATCACCGCCAACCGAGCCCCCGCCCCCCGCGCCGGAGGCACCATCCGCAGCCTCCTCCTTCCCAGAGTGCGGAGTCATGATGGCTTCAGAGCGCGTTCAGTGCGGTCAGGAGGTTTTCGTGGCGGAGGGAACGGAGACCGAGGCGGGCGGTCAGTGGGATCTGGACCCGGGCGGGGGACAGGCGCGACGCAGGGAATGGTACCATCTGAAACTGCCGACGCTGGCACTGGCTTTGGTTCGCAAAGTAGCTTATGGCCCCGCGTGTCCAGAACCGAGCAGGGTAGGATCCGGGCAGCGGTGTCTTTCTGCGCTTTGAAGTAACTTCTCGAGGTTACCCAAGGGCCGCGAGCGTGTCGGTCTGAACCTCGTTCGCCACTTTCAGCGCCATCCCACTTGGCCCCCACCGGCCAACCTGCACCTGCGAGGGCGCCGAGGAGCGCGGGGCAGTGTAGAAGGAACCGATTTCAGCGACTGGGAGAGGACTGTGTAGTCCTTAATCCGAAATTCAAGAAATGTGGTGCGGTTGAGGGAAATCCCTAAAGAGGAAAAATGCAAAAAATGTTGGGCGCTTAGCCCTCCGGCCTCAGCCTCAGCCGCGGGCGTCAGCGCCCCTCGGGCGGCCCCTCGGGGAGAGTGACCCCTGCGCCCTCAGAGACCGAATGGATCGGCAGCCGGTCCTCTAGATTGGAGCGAGCGCGCTCACTGGGCCGGTCTGGGCCAGTCTCGGTTCTGAAGGCCCGGATCCTCCCCTCCCTCGGCCCCCTCCCAGCCCTCCAGCAACTCTCCACAGAGCTGCGGGACCCGCAGGCCCTTTCACCTCTGGCCGCCCGGCTCCACCCCGCTGCAACCGCGGGTCCTCCCCCGAGTGGCTGGTGTTACCCACCCTGAGAAACACCAGGCAGTGGACAGGCGAGTTTCCAGCTGCTTCACAGGCTCTGGCCAGCTGTGAAAGTCGCGGCATGATTTTTCTTTCGGAGCAAATTCTGTCATTTACTGCCTGTGTGTTTGTGTGTGTACTTGATTGTCCAGTGCTTTTGGGGGAGGGGGTATTCAAAGGCGATCCTAGAAGTACTTCCAAATATTCTCTCTTGGTCGGGCTTTCCTAGTTAGGATTTCCACCACTGGCAGCCTCAGAGGATGTGTCTCTTGGTTGGTGTGGGTTCTTACAAGGTCATAAAAAGATCTATGTGATATTCAGAATCCATTGTGGGGGCAAACAGTGAAGTTGTATGACAGTCAAAAGTCAGTTCTCCATCGTGGCGCACACCTGTAATCCTAGACCTTGGGTGAGGCAGGAAGATGACACGTTCCCAGCTAGCCTGGGCAATTTACTCACTTAGTGAGAGACTTTGTGTCAGATTTTAGAAATAAATAAAAGTTTTTCAAAAAGCTGGGAGTGTAGCTCAGTGCAGAGGTCCAGGGTTCAATTCCCAGTACAACAAGAAAAAAAAAATTGAAGAATCGTGATTCTCCATTGTTTCGACAGAGCCATCTGTCTTCAGTTTGTAGCCAGCGATCTAAGCATTAAAAAAGCAACCCAGAGAGTTTAAGAAATCACTTGGAGTCCTGAGGAAAGTAATGCAAATGTGTTTATTTACATATGCTTAGCGTCCCCTTTCCCAAACCAAACTGATCAATTATGGATCTACTCTACCCCTATAGACCCTGAGAATTTGGATCCCCAAAGCACAAAACCGTTGCGCTCCTGGGGAGCTGTTTGGCCCCCAGGAGAAGGCGAGGGACTCCCCAGCACCCGCCAGGTGAACCGGTGCGGCAGGTGCTTCCGGACCTCCTGGGGAGTCTGCCCTGATCCTCGCAGTCCTTCGGTGGCTTTGGGGAGCCCAGCGTTTGCCGAGAGCCAGGGGCAGGCCACCGTGGCTTCCCTGTGGGCAGCCTGCCCCCACCAGCCGTCTCCCGGGGAGACAGGAAACAGTTCAGCTGGAGCCTGGCACATCGCATCTAATGGCCGGGTCCAGAACCGGCCCTTCGGCCCAGCCCACTGGGGAGCAGAAGGCCCGGCTGGTGGGAGGGCGGGGATCGGGGCAGCCAGAGGTCCCAATGTGACCTGTGGACCCCATGGCCACTCCGGGTCCATCTGGATGAGGAGTGAGAATCTTGGCTTGCAGCCAGCCAGAAATGCCCTCGGCACTCAGGGCCCAAATAACCCCACGACTGTTACCAGGCTTCTTCGTGGCATTTCTGACCATGGAGGCCAGGGATCTGCGGGAGCCCCCTACCTCTCACCCTCTGCCCAGGGCCCTTAGAGGTCCACGTGCCCTGGATCTCTGTGCTCTGGGGCAGGGGCGCGCATCCCGGAAGCGCAGGGTCTCTGTGGACCTTAACTCTGAGACCTGACCGAGACCTCGAAAGCACCATCCGAGCTGGACTCCAGCTCTTCAGCACTGGTCCGAGAGCAAGAGTCCCCAGGAGGCCTTGTTCACACCCAGACTGCCGCCCAGAAACGCTGCGGTGGAGGAGAGTGCACATTTGTCCACGTCCCCGGGGTGGCCTTTGCTCCCCGGGGTCTCCCACGAGCTTGGCGAGGCCGTCGGTGGCGCACGTCCGCCCCCTGCTGGTGGCAGATGGAGCCACGCGGCTTTCGCCAGATAGCCCTTTCGTACCTTCCTCAGCGGCAGCCACTTAGTAAAAGCACAGGGCGGGATGAGTTTGGGCTGGTTTGTTTTGTTTTGTTTTGTTTGTGAATTTCTTTTCGATACTGGCGATTGAACCCAGGGCCTTCACACTGAGCTACATCCCAGCCCTTTTTAATTTTTTTTTTTTTTATTTTGAGGCAGGGTATCTATCTTAAATTGCCCAGGCTGGGCTCTAACTTACAGTCCTCCTGCCTCAGCCTCCCAGAGTACAGGAATCACAGGTGTGCACCTCCCTGCCCAGCTGCAGACTGACTTTTAAACAGATAGCTTCCTCCAGAACAGCAGCCGCGGTGCAGCACATAGTATAAGATAATACTTTATCAAGGCAGGGTTGTTTGGTTTTGTTTTAACTCTTGGGGAATTGGTGAATAACATTTCAGTGTTCCAGTAGCTGTTCTGTGTGGGCAGTGACCACATCTCCCTCTCCCTCACACTTTTCCAGGAAACGCCAGCGAGTCGGAGGAGGACCAGGGCACTGGAAGCGTGGAGACCCAGGTGGTCCCTGGCACCCACCGGGTGACCGACTCCAAGTCCCACACGCTCCACACCAAGATGGACGTCATCAAGAAAGGCCACGCCAAGGACAGCCAGCGCTACAAGGTGGACTACGAGTCCCAGAGCACAGACACCCAGAACTTCTCCTCCGAGTCCAAGCGGGAGACAGAATACGTGAGAACCTTTGCTTTTGTTAAAGGGTACAGCGGGGAGACCCACCACAAACCACAGTGCAGGCTGCGTGCCGAGTCTCAGGGGTCCTGGCGTTCCCATCTCCCTCCCACTCCTTCCTTAAAGGACAGTGACCCAGTCCTGTCTCGGAGACCGAGGAGGTTCAAGCTAAGCCAGTGCTTGCCACATACAGTGTGCCCCCAAGGTCTGATGCACCCCAAAATCATGGCATGCCCCAAAGAATGCTGTGCCACCAAAGGCCACTGCGGGTGCAGGGCGAGCCACTCACAGATACACTTGAGCTTTCCGCTGGGCCTCTGGAGCTCACCTAGCTCTGCCGGACTCAGGGTAATAGGGCTTAGTGTCCTCCCTGCTAACCCGAGGGGAGCGGGGCGGGGGCACCTGTGGGCGTGGCATGGAGTCAGCTTTCGGGGCAGTAACCAGGCCTGTGGTCCCCACTTGCTGCCCCACAGGGCCCCTGCCGGAGAGAGATGGAGGACACACTCAACCACCTGAAGTTCCTCAATGTGCTGAGTCCCAGGGGCATCCACATCCCAAACTGTGACAAGAAGGGCTTCTACAAGAAGAAGCAGGTGAGTGGCAGGGGAGGTCTCCCCAGGTACCCATCCTCTCGCCAACCCTGGGCTCCTACCCAGAGTCCCCAGGGCACCTTGCTATGACTCGGTGTCAGTCTCAGGATGGGACCGAGGGTCACTCAGGGGTGGCCCAAGTCCCAGCCACGCTGCCCTCCGCTGGACCTGTCAGCTGCTCACGGTGGAGCAGAGGAGAGCCGGCCACCCGCAGCAAAGGGACACATTTCTCAGCCTTGGGCTGTGGAGTAGCGTCTGGAGTGACTGGCAGTGTGAGAACCGAGGAGCCCATCCGGGTCACCCTCTGCCCCCATGCCTTTCCCACAGTGACAGGCTATGAATTTAAGACGTCATGAAGCCGTGATGAGTGTGCCTGTAGAGACTGGGTTCGGGGGGTCAGTATTCTGCTTGGCTTCCTAACGGGACGGTTCCCACTATTGCAGTAGTGTCTGTGGCGGCCTTGGCCAGCACGCCCAGACCTTCCTCCTCAGCCCCCGTGTGTGTCTGGGCTGTGGGTCTCACTGGCACTTTGCACCAGTCACCTGGTCAACAGCACCACACTGGGAGGTAGAGCACAGTCTCCAGGACAAAGCCAGGTGTCCTGTTGTCCCCGGTCAGAGGGACCATACTTGTCCCCTCCTGGAGAGGTTATGTTGCACATGCATGCACACAGGTACACATGTGCACACAGGAGCATGGACACGCACAGCCCTACACACATACAGGCAAACCCACAATGCACACACACACACATGCAGACACACAATGCACACTCAGACACACTGCACACACATGCAGACACAGTGCGCACACACATGCATGCACACACATGTGCAGATACACAATGCACACATGCTTGCACACACATGCATAGGTGTGTACACAGACCCACACACTGCTGCCTCCGCACGGTGGCTCTTTGCAAGTGCTAGACAGAGTTTCTGTGGCACACAGGTTGCTCACAGTTTGGTCCTCTCTCTGTCCTCCAGTGCCGCCCCTCCAAAGGCAGAAAGCGGGGCTTCTGCTGGTGCGTGGACAAATACGGGCAGCCCCTCCCGGGCTACGACGCCAAGGGCAAGGAGGACGTGCACTGCCTGAGCGTGCACAGCCAGTAGACCCGCCGACCACGTAAGCAGAGGGGCTGGGGGATGGGCTCAGCGGGCTGGGCATGGCCACGGCCCCTTCTCAGCTTCAGGACCCAGAGAGGGAGGCAGAAGGACCCAGAGAGGGAGGCGGAAGCCCCCAGCCCGCCCCCCACGCTTAGGGGAGGCCGCATGCCCTGGCTTTGTCCTAAGTGACTCACACCACAGCCACGGCATAAAGTTTTCAGAGTCCACAGAAGTCAGTCTAATGGTTCCCCAACTCCACGGGAAACCATGGTCATTTATAAGAACTCGCTAACAACTCATTTCTGCATTGAAGCAGTGACTGCTATTCTTCTGAAAGATACATTTTGACTCCTCTTTTAGCTTGTAGTGACTTTAGTTTTAAGAGAGAACATTTATATCTAACATGAAGGTGGAATTCTAAACCATGCTTTTGAAGAATGCAGTCATAGCTTTCTTTTTTTCTTGCAAGAAATGAGAGAGTTATTAGAGGATTAAAAAAAAGAATAACCATATTTCCATTCGTCTCCTGAGGACATTTAGTAAGCAGGAGACACTTGCATTTATAGCTGGAAATAGATTCTTCTCCTTAGAAGTTGGGGAAAATAATTCTAATTTTAGGGTAACCTTTTAGCAATGAACATAATTTTGATTTGTGATGTGTTTAACTTTCTGGGGAAGATACCCAGAAGGAGGACAACTGAGACAATTGGAATTTCTGTTTAAAGCAGTATAATTTATAATAGCTAAATATTGGAGGTAGCCTATGTGTCTATCAGATGAATGGATAAAGAAAATGTGGTATTTGCACACAGTGGATGTGCCATGAAGGATAAACTCGAGTCATTCATAGGCAAATGATGCAATTTGAGACCATAATATTAAGGGAAAGAAATCAGACCCACAAGCACATGACTTCTATGAGAACCCCAAAATATAAAGAGCAAACTATAAGATAGATAAGAGAAAGTAGGAAGATATTTTTCAAATGGGAAGGGGATCATGAGATGGAGGGAGGGGATGGAAAAAGAATGGGGATGCATTATCTATATGGGCCAAGTCGTTCTGTCCTGCAAACGTGGAGGGTCACTAAGAAAGCAAAACTGAAAAACAAAAGAAGATAACGTAAGGCAGAAGTTGGACCCTTTCAGTTTTCTGAGCGGTTATTTCAATATGCGTTTCTTACTTTCTTTTTGTTCTAGTTAACGTGGAGCTCAAATATGCCTTATTTTGCACAAAAGACTGCCAAGGACATGCTCAGCCGCTGGCTACAGCCTCGATTCACATTTCTCATTGTGGTGAACTGATTTTACACAAACCAAACCAAAGTTGAGACAGATTTTTGAAATGCCTATGGTTCCTCTAAGTGGTAAACTTGAGCATCTTTCCAATAATTAGCAAAGAGCAGTTTGAAGTTTCCAGTTGCTGCCTATAAAAGTTCACTTGCACAGAAGGCCACAGCCTCCGTCCCCTCCCAGACCCGCACCCTGGGTCAGCTGAGGGGGTGACCGGCCCACCCTGCCTCCCACCCTCCCTCCCTCCCCTGTCAGATGAGCACAGGCCTAGGAGAGTAGGAACCCTCAACTCCAGTCACCTGGACCTCCTGACACCCCCTCCCAAGGCTACGGCCCACGCGGGGACATCTTTGAATCAGGGGCCTGGGTCTCTCGACCACAAAGATTTGTCCGTCATCTGTAGGGGACCTGATCTACTTTGGAAACCACTGGAACAATGAAGATGCAGTCTCACAAACAGAATGTTCTAGAATAGAAGGTTCTAGGGCACCCTGGGACCCTGTGCTCAGGTGTGTGTCCCTCCTCCATCAGGTGGCTGCTTGAGGACAGGGCCCTTTGGGAGGCTGGTGGCCGGGACAGCCTTCACCTCGGTCCCACAGGGCAGGAGAGGCAGGGGCGGCAATCGGCAGCCTCCTCATCCCAAGGCCCTTGGGAGGGGTCGCACGATTCTTCAGACAACTGCATAAAGTAGTGTTTGCTAGTTCAACTCCTCAAAACCAAGTGTCTTTGAGGTTAAGCTCTTCAAAAGCAAAAGGTTTATTTTCATCTCTCAGCTGTCTCCTGCTCGGGTGCAATGTGTTTTAAAAAAAAAAAAATCTAAACAGGAAAGATGACCGGCTTGCTGGGAGCCTCTCGAGGGTGCTGGGACTCTCCCTGAGAAGAGATCTCTGACCTGGGTTGGTTGAACTTGGAATTCTCGCACTCCTTCCACTCACACATATATACGGAGAAGACGTGTTCTTCATTAATTGTTAACAGTATATACGACATAGCCCAAATATAATAGGATCTATACTAGATAATCCTAGAGAAAATGGTAGAGATGTTAGATGATGTAACTAACCACGGCTGTGACCAAGGAAAGGAGCTCGTGCCTGCGGCCACCTGCTGTCCCCAAGGCTGGGCCCCGAGTGTGTCTGACGAAGCCCGCAGGGGGGCGGACCCGCTGCATGGAGCTCCCTTGATAATTCCAAGGGCTCTGGAGACGTTCTGCCTACCTATTAGCTTTCCTTTATTTTTTTAATTAAGTTTTTGAGGAAAAAATATTTTTGGAAAGTTTGTCTTGCAATGTATTTATAAATAGTAAATAAAGTTTTTACCATTAAAAGAGGAAATCTGCCTCTGGGTTTTGCATCTCCAAGGGAAAATTTTGAGATGGTAGCAATTCCAGCCAGGGAAGAAAACGTCATAAATGTGTGTTCCTGTCTCTGTGGTTAACAAAAGAATCCCAGCAAGACCCTTTTGGTGGCCTTCAGTGGCATCCATGTGGCCTGGGGTCATTCTGGCTCATTTTGTTTTGTGGCAGTACCGGGCATGAAACCCAGATACAGCCTTCACACTGAGCTACAACCATAGCCACTTTTTAATATTTTATTTTGAAGCAAGATCTCACTATGTCACTAAACTGGCCAGGTGGGACTTGAACTTGCAGTCCTCCTTCCTCAGCCTTGCAGGTGCTGAGCTTACAGACCTTTGCCACTGCGTCAGCTCACCTGGAAGTACTCAGCGGGGGTTGTCGGCTGTCACAATGTGTGCAGGTCCTCGGTTCTGGGCTTTGTACTCTATTTGGCAGGGGACACCCGCGATGCCCGTGTCCTATTCCAGCCCTTCTGCCACCGTCCACCTGACAGGCAGGAGCATTGAAGCAGGAAAAGGAGGAGGCTCTGGGTGGGTTCTGGGGTCTACGCCCCTTCTCAGCAGCCTTGGGAAAATTGTCCCTTGTCACAGAGCCACTTCAGGCACAGGCTCAAGCCATGACCTCAGGGAGTCACCTGTGTTCGCCATGTCCGAGCTGTCTGAGACAGTTCCAGAATCGCAGATCCGGGGGCTCGCTGGTCCTGTGGGTGCTCGGGTGTGAGTGTGCGGGGTCGACCTTGGGGACAGATGGAGAAGTGATGAGCAGACCCACACCAAGCTGTGGGGGGAAGGGACTGGGGGGGGAGGCACAGGGGCCATGGGGCGGCCAGCAGTGCTGGGAGAGCAACGTGTGCCACCAGGAGTCAGGGTGTTCTGCAGAGGTGTGAGCCACACAATGACACATTTGAGACAGTCTCCCTGTGTGGTCCAGGCTGGCCTTGAATTTGTGATGCTCCCAACTCAGCACTCAGCACCCCTCCTGAGTGCTGGGGTTACAGGCTTGTGCCAAACAGTGACACTTTTTATAGACCCCCAGTCTTGCCTTCCCGGAAGCCAACCACTCATATGTCCTCCTTGTCCTCTCCCTAACCTCTGACCTCTGCCACTTTGCATACTGTGAAGGGTCACAGGGTATTGGCAGGTGGTGGGACTTCTTATCCTCTGTAGGTGTGTGACCTGCTCTTCCTATTTAGTCTCCTTCAGTAGGTGATTAGATACATAGATGGGCTAATTGATAGATGATAGATGACTGACTGATAGTTTGTTACATAAAGATGATTGATAGATAAAAGAGGGATGGATGGGTGGGTCTGTTTCTCTGGAGAACCCTAATACAACACTCTGATCATATCTTCCTTCTGCACATCTCCCCATTTCCAGGCAGTGTGTTATGCAATCCCACTGGCGCGGTTATGAGGGCTCCTGTTCATTTCTCCTTGCCAACAGTTCTTGTTTTCAGAGTGTTGGATTCTCACCAAGCAAGGTCACATCTCATTGCAGTTTTGATTTGTACCTCATCCATTGCTTTTCATGTCTTCTGAGCCATTGATGCATCATCTTTGGAGAAATATTGATTCAGAACCTTTGTCCATTTCTACTTGGTTCACTTGCGTTTTTTGTTTGTTATAAGAGTTCCTTCTATATTGTAGATATCAGTATCTTATTGGATATAGAATTTGCAAATATTTTCTCCTGTTTCAGTGGGTTGTCTTTCACTTTCCTTATAGTATCCTCCTAATCACACATTTAAAAAAAATCTTATGGAAATTCAATTTGTGTGTACCTTAGTACTTATGTATAACGGGGCCAACATAAGGGCTAGCTATGAGGAACTCTGTTTTCTATTTTAATTATAAATCATTTTCTCCACATAAAAATATTGTAGCTAAAATCAATTTTTATAGAGTGAAGGGAGGGAGAGAGAAAGGCAAAGATGGTGGGGAAGGAGGAAGCATCGTGTATCCTTCCTGCGCCCCAACACACCTGAAGCCAGAATCTGGGTGGTTTTCAGTCTCTTCCTTTGTCACCCAAGCAACATAAGACCACTGGCCATCCATGCAATGCTAACAGATCTTAGCGCTACAGCTCAGTGTTCCCTCTCTTTGCATATTGTCAGATATGAGCTGCTAGAATTTCGTTGAGGAATTTTCATTTCCATTCATGAGAAATACTGATCTGTAATTGTCACCTTTGCAATGTCTTTATGTGGTTTTGACATTAGGGTGATGCCAGCCTCATAAAATGAGTTTGGAAGTGTCTTACAGCAATTATTTCAAGAAAAGGATCATGAAGAACTGCTGTCATTTCTTTCTTAAATATTTAGTAGAATTCACCAATAAAACCACCTGGGCCTGTAGCTTTATTTTTGGAAGGTTTTTTACTCAATTTGCTTTTCAGTAGATATCACCCTAATTAAATATTTATTTCCCCTCCTGTGAAATTTAGTAGTTTCAAGAAATTAGTTCATTGTGTCTAAGTTACCAAGTTTGTGGGTGTAAGGTTTTCAGAGTGTTCCTTTGTTATCCTTCTAATGTCCATGGGACCAGCAGTGATGGCCCCTCTGTTGTTTCTAGTATAGATAAATAGTGTGTCTTGGTTACTTTTTACTCATTGCCAAGACAAAATACCTGACACCCAAAATTAGGGAAGGAAAGGTTTATTCTTACAGTTTTTTGGGAGTTTCAGTCCATTAGTTGGCTCCAAGTCAGCATGGGGTGGCAGGGCTATCGTTCATGGTGGTTGCAAGCTGCAAGGCACACTGGCAAGAGAGAGAGAGGGCAGAAGGGGAAGACCCACCTTCCCTTACACTGTGTCTCAGCTCCACCCCTTGGTGTGTGCCAATCCCAGTGCTAGACAACAAACTGAACACAAGCACTAGACTCAGCCCCATCAAAAGTATGAGGACTTGGGGGTACACAATATTACCCAATACATAGTGCTTTTTCTTTTTCTTGGTTAGTGTAACTGTGAGTTCATTAACTTTATTAAACTTTTCAAAGAACTAGATGTAGTCTTTTTGATCTCTTCCATTGTTTTCTTGGTTTTCACTTCACTGATGTTTGCTTTATTATTTCGTTTTATGTGTACTTTAACCTTAAATTGTCCTTTATTCTCTAGTCTCCTAAGGCAGAAGTTTAAGTGACTGATTCCAGAAAATCCTTGTGCTCTACCAAATATATTTAATTCTACAAGTGTTCCTCTAGGCCTTGTTTTAGTCACATCCAACAAATTTTGATAAATTGTATTTTAGTCTTCATTTAGCTAAAAATATGTTTCAATTTCTCTAACACTTCCCTTCTTATATCATGCATTATTTAAAACCATGTTGTTTAATCTCCAGATAATTTGTGATTTTCTAGCTATCTTTATATTGTGTTCTAGTTTGATTTCTAGTTTAATTTGTGGTATAAGAACAGATGCTATATAATTTTTATTCTTTTAAACTTACCAAGTTGTATTTTATGGCCCAGAATGTGGTCCCTTTGGGTGAATATTCCATGCAAAGAGTGTGTGTTCTGCTATTCTTTGAGTAATCTATGGATACCAGTTATATTCCATTGATTTATGATGCTATTGAGTTCAAGTCTGTCATTCCTGAATTTCTACCTGCTGAATTTGTCCACTTCTGGAGAGAAGGGTTGAAATTCCCAGAAGTGATAACAGGTTCATCTATTTCTTCTAGAAGTTCCACCTGGCTTTGTCTCATTTGAGGCTGTGTCATTAGATGCATCATATTAGGTAATAACTGTTATGTCCTTCTAGATAACTGACCACACGTTTCAATGTCCTTCTTTGTCACTGATTTTCTTCCTTGTTCTGAAGTTTGATTTATATGAAACTAATATACGTAATCTTACTTTCTAAGTATCAGAACGATATTCATTTCTCCATCTCTTTACGTGTGTATGTCTGTGTGTGTGTCTGTGCGTGTGTGTGTGTGTGTGTGTGTGTGTGTGTGCTGGGGATTGAGCCCAGTGCCTCATGCACACAAAGCCCCCATTCTACCATTGAACTACACATTCAGTCCACCTCCATCTTTTTCCTGTAATGTATCTGAACTCCTATATTTAAAAGAAGATTCTTGCAGATAATATGTAGTTCACTGTTTTTCAGGCACTCCATCTCCTGACTGGTACATTTAGACCAGTCCTATTTAAAGTGATTCCTGATCCACCATGTTTATGACTTTTTAATTCACTGCATTTTTCTCTGTTTCCTTCCCTGTTTTTCTGCCTTCTCTGATTTCCATTGAGCTTGTTGTATGAGTTCATTTTCTGTCCTCTCTGGTGTATCATTATACTCACTTTGTTGGTTAATGATGGTTAATCTTGTGTTAAACCGGCTACGCCACAATGCCCAAACATGTAGTGAAACATGATTGTGGATGTTTCTTTGAAAGCATTTTTGGATGAGGTTAACATTTATATCAATGAAACTTGTGTAAGACCAATTGCCCTCCATAATTTGAGTTAGTACCATGCAATCTGCTGAAGGCCTGACCAGAGCAAAAACTGACCTCCCTAAGCAAGAAGGAATCTGCAGCAGATGGCTTTGGGCTTAAATGCAGCATCTGCTTCCCACTGGGTCCCCCTCCTAACAGCCCAGCCTGCAGATTTGGGGCTTCTCAGGCCCTAGAACAGGCTGAGCCAATTCTGCAAAGTACATTTCTGGATGCACGCATCACATTGGTGTGTTTCTTGAGCGAGCTCTGATGAATGCACACTTTAGTTCTAGAAGTGGTTGTGGAGGATCTGAGTAGTGAGGATGGGTTTTCTGAATTGGTTCTGAGGTTTCTGGACTTGACAATCTAGCCTGATTTGATTTTGAAACACCACGAACTATTTCCAATAATAGAGAATGCTAATAACTCATGATGTCAGAGATTCACAAAATATCATCACTGGAAACTCCCAATCCAACAGAATAAGAAGCCAGGATCTAGGTGACCATATCTATGATGTTTTCAAGTGTTTTTGTGGGACCAATGAGCACAGTGACACCTTGGAAAGGAACAAGACACATGGGAGGACACACATGAAACTGGAGACACCAAGACCTCAAGTTATTCTGAGACGTCCCCTGACAGGCTTCCCTGAGACAGATATTGTGCAAGACGCCACCACCATGGCCACCACCACCACCACCCCTCACCCCATCTTCTAGACCTACAACTACTCGCAAGTCCCAGCAGCCCCACATGTGAGGTGCAGCGTGACCCACGAGGTAGTAGCGTGCCACACTCCTAAAAGTCTTCTCAAGTTTTCTGATTTACCCAGACAGAAAACATGGGCAGGAATGAGTCCGAAGAGTGGGAGACAATGGCAGAAGAAGTGGGAGTTGAGTCAGGCTGAGCTGACGGACAGGAGCTGGCAGCATAGAGGTTGGGCTTTCTGTGTTGCATGGTGGGCCGGAAGGTGGACCACGGGAAGGGACTTCAGAGTGCAGACCTACCTTGGTTTACTGCAGGCAGAGGAATCCAAGGCTTCAGGAGCCTGGGGCGTCAGAGCAGATTTGTCTCCCACCATTCACCATAACTGTGAGAAATCTGTGGGGGCGGGGAACCCCAGCATCTGGAGGTGCCCCAGGTTTGCTCTTCTTTGCTGGTCGGTCTGGCCTCACAGTGTGGGCTGCAGCCACTGGACATGAGCACGCCAGGAAGAGCTGGGTCCCAGGGTGGCAAGCGGCTGCACCCGTGGGTGTATGACTGTAGCCGATGCGGCATCAAGATGGTACGGTATTCTAGAAGGGACACAAACAGGAGCCTGCGCATCCAGGAGGGGACTGATAGGCACTCAAACCAGACTGGGTACAAAGCGTGTGGCCTGTTCCTTTGCCACACTGTCTCCCAGAACAGTGTCACACCTCAAACACAGTCATCTTCTTTTTTTTTTTTTTTTTTTTTTTTTTTTTTT
>RJWM01026498.1:0-27988 GCA_004363535.1 Dasyprocta punctata
CATGTTGTTCATTTTTACTCTGCCTTGTCCTCCTGCCCTCTCCTCTCCTTCCGTTACTAAATCCCCTTCCCAACTCCAGAACCTACCTCTTTGTTTCTTACCATTTCTCTTTTATTTTCCCTCTTTATGTTACTTTGGTTTGAATCTCTATTCTGGCTTGTGTCTAGTTATCCCCCACAAAGTCGCATGTGTTCGTAGGTGGGACTTCTCAGAGGTGACTGGATTTAAATTGTGTAAATATTGAATAAAAGTGTGTGATAACTGAACTAATCCACTGATTGGTTTAGCATAGATCTGGGTGTGCCTCATGGTAACCCCCCACCTCTGCCATGGGTCTCACCAGCCAATAGGCTTGTAGCCTGAGTGAAATATAAGGGGAAAAGAGGGAAGGCAGGCTAGTTGCTTGCTGCTTCCTGCCTGCCACTCCATGGACTGTTTCTCCCCTGCCATACCCCTCTGGCATGCTGCCAGGACTTGGAGCAAGAACATGGACTGGCTCGGCCTGATTATTGACTGAAACCTCTATAAACTATAAGCTAAAAGAAAGAAACCTTTGCTTTTGTAACTTGTGTATGTGGGGTGTTTTGTCCTGGCAACAAGAAAGTGACTTAGTCTCTTATATCAGAGAAAGCATTTAATATTTAACATTCTGCATCTGATTTATTTCACTTATTATGTTCTCAAAATCTAAGTTTTCCTGCACATGATTTAAGCTTATAATTTTTATAGCCAAAGAGTACTTCACTGTATATGAATATCATAGTTTCTTTATCCATTCTTCTGTTGATTGATTAACATATATGCCATTTCCATGGCTTAGCTATTATCAGCTTTGCTGCTATATACCTGGGTATGCATATGTATAGTAATAAGATAACTTTAACTATTTGAATAGGTATACAGAAAAGGTAGAGTTAAATCATATGAAATTTCTATTTTTAGCTTTTTGAGACCTCTTCATATTGTTTCCCCTGGTGGTTGTACTACTTTACTTTCTCACCAACAATATAGAGTTGTTCTTTTTTTCTCTAAAACCTCACCAACATTAGTTATTTTGTGAGTCCTTCATAATAACCATACTTATTAGTGTAGGGT
This sequence comes from Dasyprocta punctata, assembly GCA_004363535.1. Lineage (NCBI taxonomy): Eukaryota > Metazoa > Chordata > Mammalia > Rodentia > Dasyproctidae > Dasyprocta > Dasyprocta punctata. The sequence continues at coordinate 1,096 of RJWM01026498.1, forward strand.
AGAATCTTAGCTTTATTTTAATTTTTGGTTTTCTAATGATCAAAGCTGCTGAACACTTTTCATGTGCTCATGGCCACTTCTGCTTCCGAGGGGTGTATCTTCATGTCAATTTCCCATTTTGGGCTTTTTTTTTTTTTTTTTTGAGAATCTAATTTTTTCTTAATTCTTTAGTAATCCTCCATCTGGAGAGTTGCTGATACATCTTTTCACATTCCGTTGGTTATCTTTTTACTCTATCGATTGTTTCTTTTGTTGTACAGAAATTTTTGTTATAATTCCATATATTGATTCTTGATATTGCATCTTCTGCAAATGTGGTTCTGTTTAGGAAGTCCTTGCCTATTGCCATGTCTTCAACAGTTTTAGCATTCTTTTTCTTCCAGCAGATTCAGAGTTCGTGTTTCAATATCCATGTCTTTGACCCATGTTGATTTGCTTTTAGTGTAGGCTGAAAGATTCAAAATCAAACTAGTTCAATTTGAAATATTTCTATCTCTTCACTTATTGAGACAATTATGCTGTTGGTTAAACAGTGTTTTCACAAATAGTAGCTTCTGCATCAGTGAAATTGATGTCAAATGAGATCTTTACACAGCACATAGAATTCTACTATTAAGTTTTAGGGGTTGGATAAGGTAGAGAATCTGATTATTTATTGACTGAGGGAAATATAACTGCGTTGCATAGATGTTTTCTTCATCATTTTACAGTTGGAGAAATGATTGCTAAGCATCATGAAGATAGCAAATGTTGGAGTCAAATTCCATCTCTTGAAAGATTTACAAACCCATAATTTTCCCATCATGTCATTCCTCATATAAATAATATCTTCTGTTACACAGGACATTGGTGCCACAATTTTAAAAGGGAAAATAATGTGAACAACTTGTCACCATAGAAACAGAATATAGAATTAGAGCAATTTTTAATGTATCTCCAATCCCAATTTTATTTGGTAAGCTGCAGCAATCTATTAAGTGCTAAAATCCCCAGCCTCCTGGAGTACTTTTATTTTCTTAAAGACAAAGTGGCAGTAAGGATAGTCCATCCCTTAGATGTGTCACCAGTTCTCACTGGCCTTCTCGACTTCTATAGCTACTAGGTTTTATTTTATTTTATTTTATTATTATTTGCAGCACCAGGGATCGAAATCACAACCTCACACCTGCCAGACAGGTGCTTAAGCCACTGAGCCAAACTCCCGGCCCTAGTTTTTTGAGGCAGGGTTGCACAATGTAGCTCAGGCCAGCCTTGCACTCACGTTGTAGCCCAAACTGGCCTGGAACTCACAACGCTCCTCCTACCTCAGCCTCCCGAGTGCTGGGATTAAAGGTGTGCGCCACTACGCCCGGCCGTGCCACCAGGCCCGGCAACCTCAGGTGCATTGCAAATGACCTGGCCTCAGAGAGATGCAAGAATCATTAACTTAACCTAAATGTGTTTCCAGATTGGAAAATTCCAAGAGTCTTTGTGATCCCTGCAATTGTGTAGATCAAAAGCAATAATCTAGAATGTAAAATGTTTACTTATCAGAAAAGAAAGAAAATAATGTAGTAGTTTATTGACAATGACTTTAAGTAGATTAGATTCAGGTTAATAACCAAACTAAAAAGGCATTCTTTTTCTTGTTCTCTTTTATTGCTTCTTCACATACTTTTCTTCTTTTATTTTTACATTCCCTTCATTGAAAATTTTGTTTGAAAGCCTCCAAACTGTATTTACTTATTTTGCTTTAACCAATTGAAAATACTTATAGGAAATGGTTCTTGAATTAGAAAATCAGAGAAAGATCGATGCATTTTTGGATGAAATTTGCATAATATAAGATTTATATCACGAAATGCATATCGACTGGTGCCGAGTACATACAATGTTCTGTAATCACTATGTCTAATAGTTGTGAAAGTTTTCACTGCTTTCAAAAGAAAACTTGGATCCTTTAAACATTTATTCCTCATTTTTCCATATTCTTAGTTTCAAGAAACTACTAATCTGCTTACTTTATGTTTATTTATCCTGCATATTTCATATAAATTGAATTCTACAATATGTGGACTTTTCCATTCTGCTTTCCTTTAGTGTGATATTTTTGAGGTTCATTTACAACATATATTCTTCTTAGATTTTTGTTTATTATTAATGGATATCGAGCTGTTTATCACTTTTGAATATCCTCATTGTATTACTCTGATTATTTGTGTACAAGCATCTGGTTTTTCAACAATTTGGAATGTATGGAGGATTGGAATTGCTACATCATATAACAATTTTACTTTTGTTTTTCGAGGACCTACCAATCTATTTCAATAATGGCAGCACTGTTTTACACTGATATCAGAAATGAATAAGCACTCTCACTTCTCCACATCTTAGCCAACGTTTATTATTTCTTGTCTCTCTTTTGTGCTTATTTTAACTATTCCTAAGTATATGAAGTTGTATCTAAATGTTGTTTTAATTCTACATATTTTTAAATTTACTTCCCTAGCTACTGATGTACTAACCTTTCATCAGTGGTATTTACCATTTGTGTATCATTGGAGAAATGTCTTTTTAAATTTTTACCTATTTTTAAAAATTAGATTTTTTTTTTTTGGTTTTGCATTCTGAATTCTTGACTTTTGTTAGATGTGCTATTCTTAAAGAAATCTTGTACTTCACATGACTGTTATTTGGCACACAAAATTGTTTAGATTTATAGGGCCCTATACATCCATTGTTTTTATTTGTTGCTTGTGCTTTTAGTGCTATATGCCAAGAACCACTGCCAAGATCATGAAGATTTAGTCATATGATTTCCTTAAAAAGTTTGTAGATTAAGCTCTTGCATTAAACTTTTTCTACACATTTTTAGCTTAGTTTTCTAAATAGTATGAGCTAGGGGCCTGATAGTGTTCATTTTTGCAAACAGTTTCATTTCTATTTAAAAATCTACAGCTTTCACCTGTTTATGGAGTAATGGTTAGAAATTTCATCTTTATCTATTTTGTATATATTAACAGAAGTATAGTCTTGGCTTATATATTTATATTTTAAAACACATAAGAATAAAAAGAATTATAAAACAAAATTTAATTGTGTTGAATTTTACCCAGGTAGTTACCTTTATTGATGAGTTTCTTTTTGTGCGTGTGTGTGTCACTTCAAACTCCTCTCTTGTGTTCTTGAATTACAGCTAGAAGGGCTCCCTTCAGCCTTACTTGGAGGACAAACCCTGCAGCAACAACTCTCTCAGCTTCTCTTTATCTGAAATATCTTATTTTCCCCTTTAATTCTGAAAGACAGCTTTGTCAGATATACTATTATTGATTCACAGTTTTTCTTTTTCCAAGTAGGAATTGGAGCAAGAGAAAATTCCTGGGGTTTTTTGTTTGCTTGTTTTTGTTGTTGTTGTTGGTTTTGTTGTTTGTCTTGTTTTGGTTCCAGGAATCAAACCCAGGGCCTTGAGTTTGCTAGGCAGGCGCTTATGACTTTTGCCACTGACCTGTACCTCCAGCTAGAGCAAGAGAAAATTAATGGTCCACAAAAACCCTTCTTCTCTATTTGTCTTTATCCTCAACTTAGTTATCTTTGGTTGATGTAAAGCGTTGATGTTTTTCCCAGATTTTTGACATATTAATTTTGACAGTGCAGTGGTTTGTGTGTCTGTGGTGACACAAGGCATTGGAAATCCCTTCCTGCCATCTTCGCAGATATCGTTCAGTAATATTTTCTAAATTTGAACAGATCCTTGACTTTGCAACTAGTGTGGCCGTATTGCTCTGGATTCCTAACCTCAGATATTTGCACAGCTTCTTTGAAACATTTTCAAATTGTGGCCACTTCTGGGCTGACATATGTTTCATCCATTTTGTTTTGTTGTAAAAGAGAACACCCAAGGCTGAATAATTTGTAATGAGCAGAAATGCACTGGCTAATAGTTTTAGAGATCAAGAATTCCAGACTCCAGAGTCTAACACATGGCAATGTTTTCTTGTTGCCTCATCCATGCTGGAAGGGAAAAGAAAAAAATGAGAGAACATAAAATCAAGGTGAATTACCCCTTTTAATAAATATGCTTTGGAAAAAGAGGACTGGGAAGTTGTTGAGGGTTTCAAGGGATCAGAGAAAAACTAGTCTTGATTTCCCAAGTCAGTAAAATATTCTCTAGCAATTGTCCTGATATCCCACCTTCTTCTTAACAAATATTATACAAAGTAAGACCAAACTGTGAAAATAATATTTAAATGTTAAAACTTTGTGACAGTAAAAAAAAACACATTGCCACAAATCCCCCTCCATTACTAACCCACCCTTTAAATCACACTGACCCCATCATTCTTGCCACTTTCTGAAGCAGTTCTGGAAATCCTCTTTCGTGAGTGTCTTTCCGAGGGATTAAAAAAAAAACTTATGGTGAATGCTGCTACTGATTGCCATTCAAAATATATCTATATCTATGTCTATATATATGTATATATATATTATACAATAAAATATACATATATTATACAGTAAAAAATAAAACTAAAATTCTGAGTTTTTACAAATGGAAACAGAATTAACATCTTATATTTTTACCCTACTTTTATAGATGCAAATGTTTGATCATATTGTACAAATACTGGAATACCACTTTAAAAAACAATATCATAATCCAAAAAACACATATATTTTGCAGTCCTTAACATTGTTATTAATAGCTGTATAGTATGTTCTTATAAAATTGAGCCATGACTCTTAATTATTTTTCAATTTCTGCCCATTCAAGTTACTCATGTGTTTTCTTAAATAGTAGTATTATTATCTCTTGCAATCAAGTTGCCATTGCTCTCTTTATACCATTAAAGATCTTAACAAGATTTTTCTTAGCAAATTTTCAAAGCCTCCTATTGTATGAGGAACTGAATCACTGCCATCCTGTGCCAATTCAGTTTGACAAGCATTCATGAGCACTTATAATGCTCAAGACACTTCTGATCCCACACTTAAGAAAATGAACTCAATGGTCGGAAAATCAGTTTTAGATATAACACATACTGATTGCAAAGACTTTTATATTAGAACTTGAAAGAGATTTTTGTCCACAAAGAGAACCTTGAGTTAATGGAATCTAAAGAATGAGAGGCCTTGGGGAAAGATATTGTTAAGATCTGATATGCCATTAAGAGATTAGATGCTTTTAATGCTGCCAGTAGGAAAGTCCAAATGAAACACATTCATGATAGTAATGGGAAAAGAATTTTTAAAGAGTCTTCCACAGAATCACTCAGCATAATTCCATTGATTAAATAATGACTATAAGGAAATTATACCTTAAAATGTGATAGCATCCACTAGAATATTTTAACCTCCTCTAAAGAAATATATTTGCTAACATTCTAATACAACTCTGTGCCTAGTGTCTTTCAAGAGAGCTAAATTGATTCAGGAAATGGGATTGGTGATAAACCTGTAACTCTTTGAGGGTGTTACTTCTCAGTGAGGTAGAATGGGTACTTAGATGTTTAAAAGCCATTGAAAGTAACAGAAACAACTATCTGGTATTCAGATGAAGTTTTAAAACCTTGGAAATAGTAATAGGAGATAATACATTAACTAATTATAAATTATGAAACTATGAGGCATGATCAGACTATAGGTTGAATGTTTAAGTTTTAAAAATTTTATGACAGAAAAGACACATTGCCATAAATGTCCCTCAGAATACTCCGCCTTGCTTTGAACATATTTATCCCATTAGTTGTGACACTTTTTGAAAGTTCTCTTTCATGAGTCTCTTTTGTTGCATGGTCTTGACAGCCTTGATGATATGAATTGACTGAAAATGTTTACTTTCATGGTCATTTTGACTTTAAGGAGGAGCCAGCTGTTGCACATTGTTAGACCCAGTGAAAACACATAGTAATATTTGAGTTTGACAGAATTTGTGGCAACTATTGATCAGTGTTGGATGTTCATAAGATGTGCAAATTCATAAATTTTAAATGCATTATAGTAAGAGATATAGTGCTATTAATAACCCTCAACACACTCCTTTTTGCACTAAACATCCTTATCCCATCATTCCTGGCAATGTGGCTTATAATGTGACAAGATTTTCTAAGTTAAGATTCATCATATTTAGACCATCCCTTCTATTAATGTAAATGTTGAAACAAATGAGTAATTAATTTCCTTGTAATAAGAAACACATATGACTTAATTCTCATTGTTGATTTAAATGCATATTTTATTTAATGCTAACTAACTCCATTTTAAAATCTGATCTTAGAAACATATATCTTACAGTGTAAGAATTAGAAGGAACTGTAGATTCCACCTGGAAATACAGAGGTCTAAGAATATAAATAGAATTATCAAGGGACAAATCTACTAAGCAAAAACATAAGATTACATTACTCTCAAGTGCCAAACTGGATCTTTTATTGGGGGAGGATCTAATGTTTTTAGTTCCCTTATAGTCTGGATATTGGTGCTCTGTCTGAGAAGTAACTGGCAAAATTTTCCTGCATGTTCTATAGGTTGTCTATTCATTCTGTTGGCTGTTTCCTGTATTGAAGCCTTTACTTTGATATAATCTTGTTGCGTGATTCTTGGTATTTTATCTTGAGCAGTTAGGGTTCTGCTCAAGGAGCCTATGCCTATGCCCATGTCTTCAAATTTTTACCACTTTTTTTTTTCCAGAAGACTCAATATTTCTCTTTTTATATGTTGGTGTTTGATTCATCTTCAAATGATTTTAGTACAGAATGAAAGATACGAGTTAAATTTATTCTTCTTTGAGTGGATAGCCAGTTTTCACAGCACCATGTGATAAAGAGGTTCTTTTTTTCAAGCATAAGTTATAAACCTCCTTATCAAAATTTAGACAGATGAATGTGTCTGGGAATATTTTACATTCTCTCTTCCATTCAGTTGGCAAATTATCTGATTTTCTTCATCTTTGTACCATGCTGGTTGTATTACTGCAACTCTGTGGTATAGCTTGACATTTCAAATACAAATGGCCAAAAAAAGTATGTAAAATCTGTAACATTTTTGGACACTATAGGAATGCAAATTAAAATAACACTGACATTCCACATCACTACAATAATAATGGCTATTATCAGGGATTCAAAAGAACAACAAATCTTGGCAAAGTTGTAATAGAAACAAAAGAAATTTCCCACTTTGTTGATAGAAATGTAAGCTTGTACATTGATTGTGAAAATTAGCATGGTGATTCCTCAAAAAACTAAAACTGGGCTGGGGATGTAGCTCAGTAGTGCAGCACCTACCTGGCAAGTGTAAGGCCCTGAGTTCAAGTCCTGGTACCAGAAAAGAAAAAATAAAAGATGAAAAAAATAAAATTAGAAATTCCACTCACGGAAGTTATACCTCTTCTGGGTATCTTCTCAGAAGATCTAAAATCATCATGTTATAGCATTTTGTACATACTTATGTTTATAGCAGCAAAACTCACAAGTATTAAACCATGGAAGTGGTCTACATGCCCACCAACAAATGAATGGACATAGAAAATGTGTCAAGGAAAATGTGAAAATGTACTGTGGAGCACTGTTCAACCATAAATAAGGATAAATTTGAGTCATTGTTGTGAAAAATGATGGATCTTGAGATCAAGTACCAAAGAAAATGAATCAGACTCAGATTTTAAGTATTACATAGTTTCCCTCAAAGTAGAAATAATTTAAAGAGAAAAATAAAATCAGTATGGTAGGAAACAGGGAGGTGCATTGTGTAGTTGGGAAAAATGGGTTAAGACACAATCTATATTTGTATCAATTCCCCACATTTAAAGTAATTACCTTCAATGACACACATTGTATGTGGATCCTGGTACATGTATATATGCCAATCTGGTACATATACTAAATTTTTAAAAGGAGATTGGAAATAGGAGAAAACTCAAAGTTTGCTTTATATATTCAAACCAAAAGGCAATCCCTCCAAGGTTAAAACTATAATTCAAAGATGACATCAGGAACTGGGAATATTTTTATTTTTGTATCTCGGTTTCAGACAATCTGAAAGACTGACAATTTCAGTGCTGCCTGTCAAAGATTCACAATTAGCAATTATAGACAGACGTATGACAGCATGTTATAGAAAAGAATGGAGATTTTTTTTTTTCTCATGAGAATTATCTCTCTCTCTGTCTCTTTCTCTCAGACATTTGCTTACAGTCCAGTTAGGTAGTAAGAAGTGTTGAATTAGACACTTTATTAAGGGACAATAAACACTTCTACTGTTGTATTTCAGAACTTTCTCTTCCTCCATGGAGTTCTATTAATGAAGTGGAAGGATGTAATTTGTAATATAAAATCAAATTGCAATATCCAACATCAAACCTCACAATACAGTGTTCATCTTGAGGAGAAAGTCTTTATTAGACAAGGTTTTCCAGAGAAACAAAACCAGCAAAGCATGTGTGTATGTGGCGGGTGTGTGTGTGATGGGGAAAGAGAGAGATAGAGAGAGACAGAGAGACAGCGAGAGAGAGACAGAGAGAGGGGGTGAGAGGGAGAGAGAGAGAGACAGAGAAACAGAGACAGAGACAGAGACAGAGAGAATTGTTACACACAGTTGATAATCACAAAGGCTGACAAGTTCAGAATCTACAGGTCGGGTTAGCTGATTGGAAACCTAGAGAAGAGAGGAGCTGTATATCCAGCCTGAAGGCATAATTCTTTACTTGTTTGGCAAATCTCAGTCTATTCTCTGAAGTCCTTCAGTTGACTGAACAAGGTCCACATGCATTCTGGGAGCTAATGTATTTTACTGAGAATCAACTGATTTAAATGTTAATGTCCTTAAAAATACCATCACAGCAAAATCTAGACTGGTGCTTGACTTACTACCTGCCTACTGTGGCGAAGTTCACACTTGTAATAGCCCATTGAAAGTCAATCTCTTGTTAACTTGGCGCCCATACACATGTTCTGAAATCATACTTAGGCCACAAATAAGCTCAAAACTAGATGACATTCTAGCTAACATGATGTTAATATCCTGCACATATCTGAAAACACACTGACCCTTTTCCCAAAATGGAAAGGAAAGTGATACTCTTCTCCGTAATACATTGCAACTTATATATTGTCATGGTAAATTGTAAACAATAAAATACTGTTTAGTAATTTGATTTATGTTACACAATAGAAGGACAAAAGAGTAAACAGAACATAAATGTGTATGAATGCATCTATATCTACATGTAGATATCTATGTCTGTAGAGTTGGCCCTCTGTACCTCTGGGTTCCACATCCCTGAATAAAACAAACTTGGGTCTGAAGTACCTCATCAGTTCATCATGGTTCTTTTCTGAGTGGGGTCACCCAAACCTTCATTCTTAAATATTGGTCCTGACTGAATAGAATTATAGTATTTCATTGACTTCAGTCACGGAACACAGTTCTACTACAAGATATCCTAAGATGGGATCTTCTGAATTCCACCTGTAGTCCTCTTACCTCCAGTGTGGAATAGCAGCAGCTCACTCTCTTTTATGCCTATAATTTAGGAATAAGAAGAGACAGAGGTGTCTGAATAATGGTCCTCACTTCCTGTTCAGTGGCGTCACTGAGATACTTCCCCCTCCCCCTTGTGGAATAATTCCTAGTTTTGTAACTAAAACATCTACACTCTGAAACACCAGTATGTGGGACAGAAAACAAACAAACAAAATGCCAGAAGTAGACCACAAGGGGTAATAGAGACTGGTGCCACCATCGAGCTCGCTCACACATTGATCCCCAGAACCGTGTGTCTTGGCTATAGGAGTCATAGCTCCATATACTGATTTGGAGTATATGAGGACTTTTGGAGAATCTTTCCTCAGCCCTGAATGGTGCCACCACTGATCAGGGGCTGTAACTCGGCTTTCAAAAGACCCTTGATGCTTAACAAGCCACCTCTTTTGGCCTGGGGGGAAACAGAGCAAGATGTGTGAATTTGCTGCTCATGGGTGCATTGCTGAGATCTAATTGCTGTGAAATGCAGCCTTTAACTAGAGCAGTGCTAAGGAGAATACCATAATTGTGCATAAAGCATTCTGTGAGAAAATAGATGGTGGGATTTGGGCAGTGTTGTGTGCAGGGAAAGCAAGCTCATGTCGACAAGAAATTTATATTTCAGAATGAATATAATGCCACCCCTGCAAGACAGAAGCAGTGCAGTGTAATCAGCCTGCCACGGGCAGTTCCACGGTCATGCCAGGGCAAGATGATGCACTGCATCGAGACTGCTGTTTGTCTCTACCCCTGGGAGCCTGCACCTGCAGGGGCTGCAGCCGTGTCCGTCTTGAAGGATGGAAGTGCACATTGCTGAGTCCATGCATAACCTCCACCCCTACTTCCATGGCCACTTAGTCATAAGTCCACTGGGTGCTGACAGCTTTGGCTGGGAAAAGACTCTGAATGCTTTCCAAAGAACAGGTCATTTTATCTAATTTATTATTAAATCCTTATTCCCCCGAGGTGACCCTTTAATGAGCATTCACAGGGAACACAGGTATCTCCATGTGTCTTGCCCAGCGAAGTCTATACACACACCCAGTCCTCCCTGTCCCTCACTGTCCAATCACAACCCTTCAAGGTCCCTACCAACCGCTCAACCCACTTGCCTCAGCTCCTGAACGGATGCATGATTTCCCATCTGGCTGTTTATTCTTCTGAGGAAAATGAACAGGCAGATTTAATGCTTGAAGTTCTGCACATTGAAAGCATTTCTGTTCATCACTGTCCTTCAGGGACGTCCCCACAAAAACTTAGAGCTGTAGCCATCAGCTTTCAGATGGCCATTTACCCATAGTTGTGGTTTAGATAACTCTTCTTTCCCCACCTTTTATAAACTAGCAGCATGAGCATATCTGCTTCATCAACAAGGCACTATGCAACTAGGACCAGTGATCAAAAGCAGCCTGCCCTGCAATTCTTTGTTGTTTTTACTCTGGTTATTCTCCCTGCCTGGAGGGTTTTTAAATTTTTTTTTCTCTAAGATATCTTAATTGTTTTTTCTTCTTTACCTCCTACAAATTTTTGCTTGATGTCATGAACTCAGTGTGACCTTCAATGGTCAAAACAACCTAAGTACATTCCCAAAGACTCACGTCTTGACATAATTCACTTCCCTTGAGCTGGGTGGAACCTGTGACTTGTTTCTCAATCATGAAGTATGGAAGAGTGGCGGGGGCCCTTTCTGTAGACTCAGTAGCTTTCTTTGTATGCCTTGTGTTACACAGGATTTCACCTAAGCAAATTGCAGAGGGGAACCCTGGCTGACACTGAAGAGGTTGCTGTGTTTTAGGAAAGCTCATGAGAGGTCCCTGGGGCAAGAAACTTCTGGCAGCCTCTAGAGGTTGAGTGGCTCTGCCTGAAAGCCGACAGAAAGCGCAATCACCATCCCATAACTTCAAGGTCATGAATTCTGCCAACAACTTTCAAAAGCTTGAAAAAACATACTTTTAATTCCTAGAGAAGCTTCTAGATGAAAATACCCCCTGCAAATACCTTTATTGAACAAAGGACACACTTGTATACTGACCCATAGAAACAAATTCATAATAAATATGTGCTACTGTAAGAAGATGGATTTATAGTTATTCGTCACACAAAAAAATAAAAAATTAATGTGCCTTCCCTAACTTCTGTATTTGAAGTAACTCTCCTTTTTTTTTTTTTATCCACATGACAGAGAGGCAGCCCTCTCTGTTTGTTTAACTCACATGGATTTTCACTATTATGTCACACAACTAACACATTTATGGGTTTTGAAGTTTGTCTCTCTCGACTATGCTGAAATAGCATGAGAAAAGTATTTTTTTTCTTTGTCACAGTTATACCAATGGTGACTGGAATAGCACTTGATAAATATTGAACACTCAATTAAAGATAAATGAATGTATGTATCACAGTTATGTCAGACAGCCCTGAAGAGTTAGACAGCTGGACTGACATGTATCAGAATAAATACAGGAGGTAAATCACAGGGCATGTTCCAGGAAATCGTGATTCCAATGTGTGTTTTACCACTTGCAGTAATGTTGGAAAAGTCTAAAACTTGCTTAGCTTCAGTTTTATCATTTCCACATATGAATAATAATGCAAGTCTGGTATACTCTATGTTATTTTTAAACTCAAGGTGGTATATAGAACATACTTAATACATTTGAAGAAGCAGAATCAATTGGAAATAAAGAATGAAAAGGATATGTATGTATGAAAGAATTGCATGTACTATCAAGTTAAAAAATTAAGAGTAATGCTTTCAAGTACAGGGTGTGGTAATACCATTGTATATGTGGAAAGGAGCATTAAAATAATGTGAAGTTCTGGAGGGCTGCTTGTGAAAGAAAAGCTTCAAAAATATCATATACGAATGTTTAATTGAAGCATTTCAACTAGTAAGACCAATGTTGTGATTCAACAATTACATGGACATTTATAAAAGTGTGGTTTTAGATTGTAAACAAATGTAGTTGACTTACAAGTTTAAGGACAAACTGATAAATAGTCTGACATAAAGTAATAGATGTTCTCTTGTTGCTGTTCAGAATGTATTTTTTTCTCCTCTTATACTGATTACTGATTAATCAGTCTCTTAACTTCATCCACGAACCTGTGACAAGGTTCATCTGACACTTCCAACTTCGTAGGTTTCCAGAGGATAGATCTGAAAACTAACCTTGATTTATCCTGTGCTGCTTTGGCCTCTATCGAGCTGACAGTAGTAAGTTATTGAAAAAATAAAATAGGGCCTCTGAGAGGCTGTCATTCCAAGGTATACTGGATCTCTGTGCTTTATTTGCTACTTGCATACGCCATTGCCCAATCCTTGCTAACTGACATTTCTGTACTATTGTTTTGCATTAAGAATTTCTTTTGAGTAACCCTCAACAAACTGTCAAAGAAGCTTTACCCCTGATATTTCCAAATTCCATTCCTCTTATATTTTTGTGAAAATTAAGTTACGTTATTTTTATTTGTAAATGTGCTTAACTTTCTCAAGCAAATGTACTTAACTTCTGTTAGTTACCTTTCAAAATTACTCCCTAGAGAGAATACTGAGTTTATGCCACAGAAAATTTCAGGAAGGGATATTAAAACTTGTGAATTCTGCCCTTAATGCACTCCAAAGTTGGTCCAGATTGACATGCTCCACAGCTGATTATCACAATGCTCGGGGGACTGGTCAACCTTGCTATCAGGAAATCTAAGCCTAAGCAAAGTGTGTGTCCATTTATAACTGTGATTAGTAAGAATGCTGGGAGGCAGCATGGTGTCTCATCTGGGTACCCTCAATGAGACTGAGATTATGTGCCTTAGACACACACAGTTATCTCCATCAGCCATGTGCAGCAGTTAGTTATATTGCAGAGATTACAACTGCATTCTGGTAACCAATTTACTCCTTGATATTCAGCTACTCCATCAATAGAAACAGATTAATTCAAATCATAATGTCTAATTTGAAAGAAGAATTAGTAAAAGTCATGGCAACTTACACATTCGCTTCAAAAATGAAGCTTTGCTTTTCATTCAAAGCATTGCACTTTGATCCTTTTAATAAAATTTAAACCCACTCTTTTTCACTTTAGTACTACATGTAACTTGTTTACTATATCTGTATATGTAACTGAAGTTAACTTTTATACTAAACATTTTGTTAAAGATAATGAAACTTATCTTTCTTGTTTGTTGCTTCCCATATCCCAAAGTTATTAGTAGCAAGAAGTATCTATTCCTGTTAAAATAAAACTATACAGACATAAATGGTACAGTAATGAACTATTCTTTATTGATTAGCTCTTTCATTGATATTGCAACTTATTTTTTTCCTTACTTCCCTTGGTGCCTTAATTCTGTGAAGTATTTATTTTAGAAAGCTTTACCTTTATTTACATTAACACTTGCCTTTAACACCCTTCTTCTAGCACCCAAACTAATCAACTCTCTTGATCCATTATCTTGTTCTTGTAAAGGCAGAACTTCTCAGTATGGGAAATACAGCAGACAAATTTGACATGTAGGAGCCTTGTGTCCTGGCTAGACCGTATCACTCATAATTCTCATTAATTCTACACATGCATCACACTGCTCATATTTTGTGCCTGAATATTGTTTAGAATGTGTATGTTCCTATTTCTCTTTGTACCAAATGATTTATGTTCTGAAATACCCTCCTCCAGCCAAGGTCTAACCTTTCTTTTTCAGGCTAATTCTATGCATTGTTCAAGACTCAGTTCAGCTCTCACCTCCCAGACAGTCTTCCTTGCTAGTTGTTGAACATCACTGCCTGTCCTTCTATGGGCCTGGAAGAATAACTCGATTAGGGATATATTTTGCTAGATGTGTTCACTCCTTGTTTCTGCAAAATGCACATAAACACACATGCACACACAAATTCATACACACACATTTGCCCACACATATGTTCATGGACAAAAACAATGACAGTAAAACTAATTTTTTAAAAATTCCCAACCATTTAATAGAATGATTATTGCTAGCATCCATAATTGTCTTTTGGGTCTTGATTTAACATCAAGTTTTGAAAGCATATAATTGAACAAGACTCTTAATTACTAAAATTGAGAAGCAAAAATTTCTTGACCTATTACACTTTAATTCTAGATCTTTTTTTTTAAGATCAAAAAATTTTAATTCATAAGAAATTGTAGCTAATTTTGGTAGTCATATCAATATTACAGTATCAAAGTTTAACTTTATGTGACATGTATGCAGTTTAGATATTTATGAAATGCTCTATTTTTCATCTGAATTCTATGCTGGATAAACTCCAGTGAAAATATGTCAGTGCAAAACAGCATTCTTAAAATATCTTTGTATAATTAAAATTATTCTAGCTATATCACTAGATATAGATAGATGACAGAAATATGTAAATATATGCACATAACTTCTATAAAACTCATTAATTAAACTATTAGAAATCACCTGAAACTGATGCTATGTATATATCATATATAGCCTAAGATATATGATGCTATATTAACAAAATTAAAGATATATAATTCAGGATCACTTAATTTCTTGGAATACTATTTTGAATTTCTCATATATCATAATTGCCTAACAACATAAACCACTGAAAAAATATTGCTTTAATCATTCTTACTATCTTTATATTGCCTTCATGAGAGATCACAGTGAAAAATGGCATGGGACAACTTTGATGTCCCTTAAATAATACTACACTTGGTTACTTATTAATTCCATTTAAGTTTATATGCTTTATTTCTGACCTTCAACCCCAAAAATAAGATCATCTAATACAATGGAAAAAAGATGTCCAAAATAATAAGAATTTTCAGAAAAATAATAATGATGTTTTTCAAGGTCATAAATTATTTGGGGAATGTGCTTGATATTTGAAAGAAGGGATTGTTTTAAATCATACCCATACAAAACATTTACATTATTGAATAATACAAGACAATCACTCAGAAAAATATGAAAATGACCAGAAAACTTCCTTGTATAGAACACAGTATAGTATGAGGGATTTTATCACATATAATTGGAATACACAGGTCAAGTGAATTAGTTTGAAACTCAGTGGTTTATAAGACTCTAGTGCATAATCTGAATTAAGCAGAGAAACAGCAGACAACAGTCAATAAAAAGAGACAAAAATTTTCCAATTCTGTTTACCTCAGGCTTACATATATCTCTCACTATTATGTAAGAATGAGTTTTGGCATTTTCACAAGGCAAAGTGGAAGAAAATACTTCTGTTAGCAGAGGGCCTTCATGCATGTTTTGTTTTTCTTTGATGAGGACAAAGACAATGTATTGGAAAATTCCAACAACAACAATGAAACTTTATCATTTTCATATCTTTTTAATAGAGGCTCAAAGAACTGAAACAAAGGGAATTTGCTCGAAATGTAGCATCTAAATCCAGGAAAGATGAAAGAAAACAGGAAAAGGCCCTCCAACGCCTGCACAAGCTGGCCGAGCTAAGAAAGGAGACTGTGTGGTGAGTACGCAATGAAATGTTAAGTTTTCCTAAAATACGACCAAAAAGAGGGTTGGGGGAGTTGGAAATAAAGGGCACTGATCTATTTATTTCTATGCCCAGTATAAAGCACACATGTTTTCATGGCCCTCTGTAGGCTGTAAATAGTAATTTGAATTTGAATTTTATGCAAACACCTGTTTAATGCATATTTCAATGAAAGTTAAGATTACTATAATTTTAGTTCATAAAAGATACATTTCTCACTATGCTGCTCCTTAAGTTATCTTAATTGAAAGCTATCCCATTTCTTAGTGACATTCAAAATTGAATAAGAGAGCAAGGTGAAGCCTTGTCTTATAACTTTTGTTGAAAAAGAAGTTTTAAGCGAAATGCATTTTAAAAGAAAATTTTATTTGAAATTATCTTTCAAAGTTAAAACAGAGGTCAGGAGGATGTTGTGTACTTCCGGAGTAATTCAGAAATAGTTTCACTGTGAATAAAACTAGACTTAGAAGTTCACAGCTTTCTCTCTCTCTCTCCCCCGCCATGTTTGTGTGTGTGTGTGTGTGCGCGTGTGTGTGTGTGTGTGTGTGTGTGTGTGTGTGACAGTCTTGCTGTGTAGTCCAGACTGGCCTTGAATTTTTATTGAAATCCTATTGCCTAAGCCTGCAAGGGCTAGAGTTACTGGCATGCACCACTATATCTCACTAGAAGCTCACAAATCTTAAACTTTGACCTGCTTCTCACAGTGAGCAGCTGCTAGATGTGAATGGTGCTACAATTCAGACTTTACAATCCCAGGCATGACAATGATACTAAAATAAAGCCACTTTTAAAGTGTTCTTTTTCCCAATAAATAAAACCTCTTGTTATTATTGGAATCAAAGTTATTTTATAACCAGCCTATTTTATACTGAAAAGTGTTATGGGAAATATTGATGCTTTTTTAGGGATGTCAATAATTGACAAAATCAAAGTAAAATTTAAATGAGTTTAGAGTCCTGTATGAAACTATTATAAAAATGAATATAACTGCTATTCAGTTACACTAACCAGATACACTAACTGTGGAAACAAATGGAAAATTTTCCAAGTGCAAGTTAATGGGACAGAGAATTACAGGACCTATAGACCTTAACATTCTACAAGTAACATTTGCACATATATTAAGAGAGGTTAACAGTGCATGTACAAAAAAGAATAAGTACTTCTTACCTAAACTACTATCCTCAATAGAGTACCTATTTCACTTAACACACACACACATACACACACACAGTCATACACACACACAAACACAATTTTCCATCAATTCTTTTTCTCTAAAAATTTGCAGATAGAAAGTGGTGCAAGGGACCAATGCATTTGTAATTATATAAAGAAAATATTCAAATAAAAATGCTTAGGCATTTTATAACTTATAAAAAACTGAATTTTAAGATAGGATAGAAAAATTCTTTCCAAGATAATTCTATTGTGGCACAAATAAGATTTGTGTACTAAACAGTGTAGTTCTTTCATTCAGAAATTTTATTGTAGATTGTAATGCAAAATAAGTACAATTTAGATATGAAGTACTCTTTTATCCTGTATTACTGTACTTTATGATACAACTTACACTCAGTATAACATCAAATACTGAACCTAGTGTTTCTAAAAGAGGGGAAGTTCTCATCCAGCTAATCCCATCTCTTAGATATCTTTATATCACAGCAGGCGACTCGGACTGAGGTAGATTCTAGGGGAATGTTGGTTGCGTGCATTCTGGGTGAACTGAATGGTTGAACCAAACTCCCATCCATTGTCAGGTCATGATGGAGTTTCCATTTTCAGTTTGATTCATATTTACATATAGCATCAATGATATCAGCTATTTTTGATAAAAATAGCTTTGCCTTAGAGAATTTTACCACACTCCAAAATGTCACTGAAGACAGCATGGAGATTAAAAACAAAACAAAACAAAACTATGAAAGAAGCACAGGTTGGAGAGCACAGGATTCCTATGCATGTCTATTTAGAGCTGTCAAGGTAATTTCAAGACAATATCTTTAAATTAACTCAAAAAATATCCAAGAGCAAAATGATACTGTGCCATTATACAAAGCATTTCCACTGTAGTGAAATAACTTTCTTATAAAGATATGAAAATTTGAAAAAAAACAAAGATTTTGCAATATTTATAGCTATATTTTTCCTCCAGAGTGTTGAATTTAACATATACTTGGGTTTCTTTTTGTAGTGCTCCTGGAAGTGGCCCCATGTTCAAGTCAACAACTGTTACTGTCAGAGAAAATTGTAATGAAATTTCCCAAAGAGTTGTGGATTCAGATAATAATCAGCAAGATTCTAAATGTACTCTGATTCAGAGTGAAGAGAATTCTCAAGATGTCACAGTTGCCGCAGATCCTGAGAGCACAAACTGCATGGCAAAAAAGAACCAACTTGTGTACCAAGCCCAGGGAATTCACAGACACAAAATTGGCTTTTCTTTTGCATTTCCAAAGAAAGCATCGGTGAAGCTGGAGTCGTCTGCGTCAGCTTTCTCGGAAAGCAATGATGATGCCTCGGTGGGGAAAGAATTTAGCAGAAAAAGTAGGTTCGTTCCCAGTGCCTGTCATCTACAGCGAGCTTCACCAACAGATGTGCTTTTGAGCTCTGAGGAGAAAGCTAACTCGTCCCATCCAGCAGAGGCAACATGCACTGACAAAGAAACTGCTCAATCTCAGGAGATGAAAGAAGACTCTAGTGAAAAAGATATGCTGTTATTGCCTTCATTTTGCCAGGTACAACTCCCTTTATGTGCTGATGCAGACAGTTGCAAAAATTCACTCCCATTAGCAGATCGAATCTCCCTGGAAGATATTATTGTTACTGATGAGGTACCTGTAAGTGGTAACAGTTCTGAGTTGCTAGAGAATAGATCTACAATTCCTGATATGTCTACAGATAGTACATCAGTGCAAGGTACTGCGGAGGAAAGTGTTAAGAATAATGATGCATCCGTAATTGAAATTGAAAGTAAAAATGGTCTGGAGACACTGGCCCCTACAATCACTGAAGTGGATAATGTAAACTTACCTAAAAAACCGGATCTATCAAAAAGACAGTCTGAACCATTTGTCCCTGTACTTAATAAACATGGATCAACAGTTCTGCAGTGGCCCTCGGAGATGCTGGTTTACACAAGTACGGAACCATCAATTTCCTATAGCTGCAATCCTCTCTATTTTGACTTCAAATCCACTAAAGTAAACAATAATCCAGATAAAAATAAGCTTCCTTTAAATGATCTTCGTTCTCAGCAGAAGGCAGAAGACCTTTGCAAGCAACTGGTTTCAGACTGCAAGGACCCATCTGTGGCAGGATTCACAGATGGCGAAATTGGTGGCACAGAAAATGAATCCACCCAGAACACTCCTCTTTTGCCAACCAGTGCTCTTTCCAATACGTGTGACTCTGGAAAACGTGAGAATATGGGTCAGAGGCTTAGAAATAGTTCCTGTAGAATGAAGAGAACAGAAACCTATAATTTCACTAAGAATCACAGAAAGCAAGAGCTTGTAGATGAGAAATACAACAAAATCAGGTGGAAGGATACTCAGGAACACTCATTCCATAAAAGTAGAAGAAAGAAAAGAAGAAAGTTCTGTCAGCGTCATCACCATGGGGAGAAAACCAAAGAAGAAACTCAGTGCAAAATGGAAATGGAGGATGGTGCCACCGATGAAACTAGGAAAAATTCACTGGAAACAATTTCTGAAAAGCAGGATTCAGTTACAGAGCAATTATTAGAGTCACATCATTTACCCGATAAAAGGCCTAAATCAGCCTCTGAATGCTTAAGTCAAAGTGAAGAAATGCGTACAACCTGGAAGGCTGACTGCAATAATATTGATCCTATCAGTTCTAAATATTGCAGAAAGAGCAGAACGCTTTTCAATGGACAGTCAAATCCAACAATGATACATGCTGGGAAGCATAATTTAACATACTCCAGAGCTTACTGTTGTTGGAAAGCCAGACTGTCGAGCTACAGTCAGGATCACAGATTCTTAGTTCTGCAAAATGACACAAAATGTATGAGTCAGAATCAGCCTCTTAAAAGAGGTTACAATTCTCTCATGAGCGAATCAGAACGATTCCACCGAAAACGCAGACAACATTCACAGTCCTACTCTTCAGATGAAAGTTTAAACAGACAGCATTATTTACCGGAAGAATTGTTGAGGTCGGCAAGTGCTTCCTTTGCTCCTTGTAAGCCTAAAAGGAAACGAAGAAGGAAACGAAGCAGATTTCACATGAGAGGCGAAACTTTGGTTGTTAATGAAAACGCAGATTATTCCGTGAAAAGGAGTTCTTTAAGCCACCTGGGTGGGTTCACGTGTGAAGACAAAAAAGAAGGGATAAAACCACGAGAAGCTGCAAATGACGAAAGCAACACAGACCAAGCCGTCCAAGTAAACGACAAATTGGCTTTAGAGCCTGACAACCTCCTTCCTTCTGAAGGCAGCGGGGAAGCTGAGCAGTTAGTGATGGAGACCAACTCGGATGGCTCTGGATCGTCGGAGGTTTCCAAGGATCCCGCCATACCGGCGCATGTAGCTCCTCCCCCAGCAAAAGAAGCAAATGACACCGCCTCCCTTGAACACAACGAAAGAAGTGAGACTACAAATACTAATGAAAAGCAAATTCCTCTCAAGATGCCTAATATTGAAAGGAGCTTTAGACAGTTGCAGCCCAAATCATACCTTTGCCACTACGAACTGGCCGAGACCCTTCCACAAGGGAAGATGAATGAGGCCTCGACGGAGTGGCTGTGTTATAATTCAGGAATCCTCAACACACAGCCACCATTCCCATTCAAGGAAGCACACGTCAGCGGTCATGCTTTCATTACCACTGAGCAAATCCTGGCTCCTTTAGCTTTACCCGAGCAAACATTATTGATCCCACTGGAAAACCATGAAAAATTCAAAAATCTGCCTTGTGAGGTCTACCAGCACATTCTACAACCCAACATGCTGGCCAACAAGGTCAAACTCAGCTTTCCTCCGGCGCCCCTGCCCCCACCCCCCGGAGCCCCGCTGCCGCCTCTGCCCCTGCCGCAGCCTCTGTGTTCTACCTCCGTGACCACCATCCATCACACTGTGTTGCAGCAGCACGCAGCAGCCGCTGCAGCTGCCGCCGCGGCCGCGGCCACGGGAACCTTTAAAGTGCTTCAGCCACACCAACAGTTCCTTTCCCAGGTCCCGGCTCTTTCCAGAACATCTATACCTCAGATCTCAGTGGGACCGGTCGGACCTAGGCTTTGCCCTGGGAACCAGCCCACCTTTGTCGCTCCTTCTCAGATGCCCATCCTTCCAGCCTCGGTTCTTCATCCTGGCCACCTGGCTTTTCCCCCGCTACCCCATGCGCTCTTTCCTTCACTGCTTTCTCCACACCCGACTGTCATCCCTCTACAGCCTCTCTTCTAGTCATCAGCATCAAGCGGAAAGCACACGCTGGTGTGGAAACCCTAGCTCTCCGCGTAGGTGTTCAGCTAACCGATATCTATCTGGCTGTTCAGCTGATGGAAATAAACTGGCCTAAGAATGGCCTCAGTGATTTTCAGTCATTTACTGTAAGTTTAACGATGCAAATAAATTATTATGTTATGGATATATAATGTTGCTAAAGCACTAAATAGTTTGAAAATCAATACAATATATGCTGTATATTAAAACGGTGTCTTAAGAGTATGTATAATGTACATAAACTATATTTATAGTACTGTAATTTATGTTGTAAAGTATGCGCCTTGGTTTTTTTCTAATCTTTGTGTATTTGCATCTATTTAATGTTTAGACAAAGCTGATGACACTATGTTTTGTACCTTGTTCCTTGAAACTGTAAATTCGGTGAAAAATACCTTGCAATAAAATTTTTGTTAACTATTTACGTAAAGTAAACTTTGGCTTTTAGGTGGTTTTCACTGTTTTTAAGAGTGCGAGTCACTCTATGTGTTCTGTTTGTGCTGTTTCTTTTATTCAGTAAAATTTCTGAATCTCCAAGACCTTGGTTCATCAACATTTCAATGCTGTGATCTATTAGAATAAGTATAACAGAAGGCCCATTTTTTTTCATTTGTTCATCTACAGCTTATATGAAGAATTTATTGTATTTTATGCCCTCAAATTATACATTAAGCCGTGGAAATTTGGGTTACAATGATGAAAGTATTTGAAGGAATAATAACTCATACATATGCAATGTCTATAGTATCCTCCCCAAAATTCTAAATCAAACATGAGAAATAACCAATGTAAGTGTACTTACTACATTTTGAATATTAAAATTTTCAAATCTATTTTGCTCATTTTCAAGTGTTATAGGAAATATACTTGTGTTATTGACATAAATTAAGAAATGGGTTTAATTTTATCTTTTTTTGTTTTAAATAGAAAACAAAAAACACAGAAAAATTAGAAAGCAATCAAGAAAACAAATTTTAAAAAAACAACAAAAGCCAAACGATGACAATTGCAACAAAATAGTGATACAGAATTTCAAAATAAGATGACAGAAATTTAACAATGGTTGTTATACTACATATTGTTATCTTCAAAATAGTTGCTCAGGGTACCAGATACAGGCATGCTAAACTGTTCAAACAATATGATTTCCCTTTGAGCAGTTTCTTTCCCTTTCTCTATATCTATTGTAACTTATGGATTTGATTTACCTTCAGTTTCTTACACTAGAGAGACAATACAGTGTTTACACATGTGAGTTTGATTTATTTCACTTACAAGTATGGTCTCTAGTTGTATCCATATACCTATAAAAGCCTCAAGTTTATCCTTCTTTATAGCTGAGTAGTACTCCATTGTATTAAAAAAACACAACTTTTTTTATCCATTCCTCAGTTGATGGGCATTTGGGTTGCTTCTAAGATTTGGCTATTACAAATTGTGCAGCTATATATAATATAAATGGGTGCAGATATATTGCTGTGATATGATGTTTTCAGTTCTTCTGAGAAAATACCCAGAGGGGTAATAGCTAAGTTGAATGGGACCTCTAATCCTAGTTTCTTGAGGAATCTCCACGCTGATTTCCACAGCGGTTTTACCAGTATACTCTCCCACCAACAGTGAAGAAGGATTCCTTTTCCCCACAGCCCCTATAGCATTTGTTGCTCATTGAAATTTTGATGATAGTCATTCTTTCTGAAATGAGATGGTATCTCCATGTTGTTTTAATTTGCATTTCTCAAACGATCAGTGATATTGAAAATTTTTTATATATTTATTTGTCATTTGTATTTCTTCATTTGAGAATTGTGTATTAACCTCAGATGCACATTTTTGGATTGGGTCTTTGAATTAGGGGGGGCCTGATCTTTTTTAATTCTTTATATGTTCTAGATAGAAGTCCTTTGTCAGAGGGACAGATAGCAAAAATCTTTTCCCAATTCAAGGGTTTCCTTTTCACTGTTGGTGATTTCTTTGGATGTGCAAAAACTTTTTAATAAAATGAGATCCCATTTGTTGATTCTTTGAAATATTTCCTTGTTTTCGTTCATGATCTCTCTGCCTACCCCTATGTCCTTGAGATATCTACCTACTTTGTCTTGCAGTACATTTAGTGTTTCTGTCTTAATATTTAGATCTTTGATCCATTTTGACTTTACTTTTGTGCATAGTGATAAGTATGGGTCCAGTTTAAGTCTTTGGCATGTGGAAAGCCAATTTTTCCAGTACCACTTATTAAAGATGATATCTTTCTTCCAGTGAACTTGTTTGGCACTTTTGTCAAAGATTAGGTTGTTGACTGTGTTTGTAGTTGGGTCTGTATGTTCTATTGTGTTCTGTTGATCCTCAGGTCTGTTTATATACCAGTACCATGCTGATTTTATTATAGTAGTCTTTGTACTATAATTTCAAGTCAGATATTGTGGTGCCTCCTGCCTTGTCTTTGTTGCCCAGAATTGCCTTTGCTATTCTATATCTCTTCTGGTTCCAGATGGATTTTTGGAATGTTTTTTCTAGATCTGTGAGGTATGCTAATGGTATTTTGATTGGGATTGCTTTAAATACGTATAACAATTTTGACAGTATGGCCAATTTTACTATTTTGGTTCTTCCTATCCATGAGCAAGGAACATCTTTCCATTTTCTGAATTCCTCTTCATTTTCTTTTCTCAGAGTGCTGTAATTTTCAAGGTATAAATCTTTTACTTCCTTTGTTGAATTGATTCCTGAGTATTTCATTGCTTTGGATGCTATTTTGAAGGGTATGGTTTCCATATTTCTCTCTCAGTGAGTTTGTTGTTTGCATACAGCAATGCTATTGACTTTTGAGTGTTGATTTTGTACCCCACTACACTGCTGAATTTGCTTATTAAGTCTAGAAGTCTGTTGGTGGAGTTTTTGGGTCTTCTATCCAGAGTATCATGTCATCTGCAAATAAAGATAATTTAAATTCTTCCTTTTCTATCCTTATTCATTTTATTTCTCTCTCTTGTCTAATTGCTCTGGCTAATGTTTCCAGAGCTATATTGAATAGGAGTGGTGATAGTGGCCAACTTCATCTTGTTCCTGATTTTAGAGTTAAATTTTTTAAATTTTTGCCTGTTTAGTGTGATGTAAGCTGTTGGTTTGTCATAAAAGGCTTTTATTAGGTTGAGGTAAAGACACTTAATTCCAATTTTCTCTGGGGTTTTTACCATAAATGAGTTTTGGATTTTATCAAAAGTGTTTTCTGCATCTATTGAGATGATCATGTAGTTTTTGTCTTTGGGTTTGTTGGTGTAGTGTTTTATGTTTATTGATTTGCATATGTTGAACCATTCCTGCATTCCTGGGATGAATCCCACTTGGTCATGTCGTACAATCTTCTTGGTGATGTGCTGCATTCTGTTTACTAGTATTTTACTGAAGATGTTTGCATCTATGTTCACTAGGGAGATTGGCCTGAAATTCTCTTTTTTAGGTGGTTCTTTCTCTGCTTTTGGTATGAGTTAGGGAGAATTGCTTCCCTTTCAATTTCATTAAAATTTTGAGGAGTATTGGTGTTAAATCTTCTCTAAATTTCTTGTAGACCTCATCTGTGAACCCATCAGGACCCAGCTTTTTGTTGTTATTGTTGTTGTTGTTGCTGTTAAGTTTTTAATTACATTTTTAGTTTCATTAACTGATATTGGGTTATTCAGGAGTTTTATATCTTCTTGATCCAGTTTTGGTAATTCATATGTTTCCAGGAATCTGTCCATTTCTTCTGTGTTTTCCATCCTGTGAGAGAACAGATTTTCAAAATAGGTACTGAAGATCTGAATTTCCACATGTTCTGTAGTGATTTTACCCTTTTCATTTCTTATTGTGTGGATTTGAGTTTTTTTCCTTCCTCTTTTTGATAAGGTTGGCTAACTGTGTAGCAATTTTATTTATTCTTTCAAAGAACTAGCTCTTTGATTCATTAATTCTTTGTATTGTTTTCTTAGTCTTAATTGTGTTAATTTCTGCTCTAATCTTTATAATTTCCTTTTTTCTTTGGGCTTTGGGCTTCACTTGCTCTTCTTTTTCTAGTATCTTGAGGTGCAGCATTAGTTTGTTTATTTGTGCTCATTTCATTTTCCTGATGTGAGAATTCACTGCTATAAATTTCCTTCTGAGGACTGCTTTCATTGTGTTCCACATCATCTGGTAAGTTGTATTTGCATTTTCATTCAATTGTAGATATTGTATAATTTCTTCTTTAATTTCTTCTGTGACCTATCGGTTGTTTAGGAGAGTGTTATTTAATTTTCATGTGTTTGTGGAGTTTTTGTGGCTTCTTTCGTCATTAATTTCCACCTTTATTGCACTATGGTCAGATAATATACATGGAATAATTTTAATTCCTTTGCACTTACTGAAGCATGTTCTATGGGCTAGTATATGTTCTATTTTGGAGAATGACCTATGTGCAGCTGAGAAAAATATGTATTCTGATGTTGTTAGGTGGAACACTCTGTACATATCTACTAAGTCCATTTGTTCTTAAGTTTGGTGAAGTTCTGTTAATTCTTTTTTGATTTTTTTGTCTAGTCAGTCTATCTCTTTTTGACAACAGAGCATTGAGATCTCCGATTATAATTGCATTATTTCTTATTCGATTTTTTTTCTATTAATGTTTGACTTAAATAGTTTTGTGCTCCTTTACTTGCTCCATAGATATTTATGATCATTATCGCTTCCTCTTAAAGTTTCCCCCCAATAAGTATGTAGTGATTTTCCTATCTCTTTCGATCATTCTTGAAGTTCACATTATGTGCAACCCCTGCTTTTTTCTGTTGCTTGGAGTATTATTTTTCATCCTTTGAATTTCGATCTATGCATTTCCTTTTTAGTTAAATGTGTTTCTTTATACAGTATATTGTTGGATTTTGTTTCTTAATCCACTATGCCAGTCTGTTTCTTTTGATTGGTGAATTGCGATCATTGACATTGATGGTTATAACTGATACGTATTGACTTACCTTTGTGATGTTCCTGTTGTTGGTTCTCTACTTTTTTTCTCTAAGTGCTTGTCCTGCTTGGTGATTTCTTTCCGTTATTATTCTTGAAATTGTGGTCATATTTATCTTTTTCTAGAGTATCTTTCAGTACTCTTTGTAGTGCTGTTTTGGGGGTCATGAATTTCTTCAGTTGTTTTTGTCATGGGAGTATCTTATTTCTTCATCAATGTTGAAAGATAGCTTTGCAGGGTACATCAATGTGGGTTAGAAGTTGTTTTCTTTCAGGACTTGTTATGCTACACTCCAAACTTTTCTTGACTTGATGGTTTGTGTTGAGAAGTCTGCTATGATTCTCATGTGCTTTCCTCAATAGGTGATTTGTTTCATTTCTCTGACAACTTTTAGTATTTCATTCTTGTGTTGAATTTCTGGGATCTTAATTA
>RJWM01026499.1:0-27995 GCA_004363535.1 Dasyprocta punctata
AAAAAAAAAAAAAAATTATGGTGCAAATTAAATTTATTTAAAAATGTTAATTTAAACTTTAAAAATTGAATTATGATGTTGAACACTAAATTTAATTTAAATTTTTAAAAGAGAATGGCAGATAAGCTTCATTTTCCATGTTTAAATTCTGGTAAATAGGAGGCTATGAATTATAATTTTAATAAAAGTTGTTGATTAATTTTAATGAAATGACATTATTATGTGAAAGCATAAGGAGATAACTGTTTGCTAAGATGACTACTGCAAAATAATGTATCTTACCTTTTCCACAAAGGTGTGTAAAGATTACATAAATGTGCATTAATTCATATTATAAGCATGCAAAAAAAATACAAAAGCCTACATATAAGAATCTCTGTTTATTCTTCTCTTTCCCAATCTTAATTTTGTTCACAGAATTTAAGCCTTTAAGAGTTTGGTATTATGTGTATCGAGAAGTATACAATTGACCACACATTGTTTTGGTTTGTTTGATTTTTACTTTAATAGGGATTATATATACACATATTTATACATGTTTCTGTAGTTTGCTTTGTTCAGTAATAAAAATGTTTCTTAGAGTTCTTTTATGCTGATTTGTACAACTCCATTCCTTTTTTTTTTTTTTTTAGTTTTTTTTTGCAGTACTGGGGATCGAACTTACAACCTTGCGCCTGCCAGGCAGATGCTTAAGCCACTGAGCCAAACAAACTCCTGGCCCTCTATTCCATTTTTAACTGTTGCAGTCTTCATTATACAGCTATGCCATACTTTATCTAAACATTTTGCATTGCTAGACATTTATGTTGTCTCTCCCCATTTTGGCTATTTTATTCAGTGCTGCAATGAAAATAGCCACACATATATTGGAGGCAAGTTCTGTGAAATAAATACATAAATTTAGGGATGAGACCTTTCTTTCTCCCTTGAGGAACAGCCTCGTAGTTGTCAGGCTCATCTCTGGCTTCTCGTCTCCTTTGAAGATGGTGGCTCTTTGCTGTCCAGGCTGAAGGCACACGGACATGTCTAACTCAGTGGTTTTGTCCCTTTTACCTTCTTTAGCTATGATTATTCCTGTTTCATAAATGAGACTGGCAAATCAGAACATGTAATATAGGATTGTCCTGTAGATACTTCACACATTTAATAGACTCAATAGAGAAGAAGGAATCAATGAAAAATGCAGAGGATTTATTTTAAATGGTTTTTGAAATAGGAGTCATAGACTGGTTACTGTTCGTAAGGATATTTTGCACGGTTATATTTTTAGATTTATAATTTCCTTATTCTGGTTGAGAGTTTAAAAATGAAACCCAAGCCAAACCTATTTAATGAAGAGGATGGTTTCCAATCGTCATCAGATCTTTCTGTTTTTATCGTTTTGTGGCATGTATTGGTGTATGGCTATTTCCAGTTCATTTCAGAAGCAATTCAGCTTTATTTTGTTTTCCATCCATTGTTTATAACATTCATTTGTCATTTTTGTCATTTTGTAGACCTACCAAGAGCAGCTGTCAGGATCTTAAGCAACATGACATTCCTTTTTGTGAGTTTGTCATACACAGCTGAGAGTGCCATTGTAACTGCTTTCATTACCTTCATTCCCAAGTTCATCGAGTCACAGTTTGGTATCCCCGCTTCCAATGCCAGCATCTACACTGGTAAGGCACAGCCACTAGGGCTACTTACAAAATGATCCTTTTGTCCACTAAACTGAAATGGAATGAATGAAGAAAAAGAAAGTTCAGTCTGACATCAAAGTGTTAAGCAAGTTCATAATCAGATACCCAGCACCCCAGATTTTAGGAGGAGGAAATCATGGAGAATGTTTTCTTTGATTTCGATTGTATTTCCTGACATATTTATTGACCATATTTTGGGAAGGTAGAGTTTTGCATATTTATGTTTTTAATTTTAAAAAGTGAAATAAGCAATGGTGTTCAAATTTAAATTTGAATTGGTCTTTTTAATGAGTTAAAATGGGCCTTGAAGTGTTTAGTTCTTAAAAAAATGACAATGTAGAATATAGATAAAGCCTGTGATATTTCCCCTTCATAAATGTGAGCAGATTTTAACTGAATCACTCGAGGTGCTTGAAATTACAAAGGAAATTTGTGAATTTTATTTTAGATGTTTTATCTAGCAAGGCTGAATTTTAAGAGTTTCTGACACATGTTCTTGTAGTACTTAGTACCCAGATACTCTTTCTTAGTGAATTCAACACCTAGAAATGTGGGAATAATAATTCTCAGATACTGGGGAAATTTTCAGTGTACTATGTTGTATAATATTCCAGATGTTTCCTTGGTTGTATTAAAGAATCAATGCTGTATCTTTCTAAAGGCTCATTTTATTAATAAAATATATTTAAACAATGTAAAATAATGATAACTTTTCAGATATCTTGGGCTCCCTTCTTTTCATTTTATTGAGATTCTATGTTCAGTCTCAGTAAGTTTCATTTATCTAAAAATGAACAGAAAAAGTGATATCACTGTAAAAAGGGAAGTTGATTTGAAATGTTTGTGTAATTACTTTGTTCTCTGCTTCAATTTACACATATAAAGAGATAAAATTAGGTTGTGAGACTTTTTCATAAAAAATATACTGCTGTGGACTCTTATAATTGGGCCTTAAAAATATAGTTTTTTTCTATGTTGGTTTCAGAAACACATGTTTTCATATATTAAGATAAAGTGTACAATTAGGTTGTCAGAAAATTGAAACTTTCCATTCCTAATTTAACTTCTTTCATTGACCTTTTGCTGAGTCAGTGACTCTTGGAGAAATCAAGAGCTACCTTGTAACTAGACATAAAGCTTCTAAGTACTAAGGTAAAGTAGTTTCAATCATTTCCCAACTTAAGTTTCAAGATTAAAAGGCGTTACTGAAAAGAATGTTCACAGCCAAATAAATTTGGGGTTTGCTTTAAAGTACAATAGCATTCTTTATTGCAGATCTTTTCAGTATGCCAATATGTATTGTGAAATTCCCCGAGAAAGTTTCAGACTATGGTGTTTTCCAGATCTATTTGACCACAAAACCCCGCTCTTTTGGAGGCATCTTTCTTATGAACAGTCTTCCTCAGGCCAATGAGGAAACCACCTTGTGTGCCTCTCTGTTCCAGCCACACTGTGAGCAGAGCTGTCCTGGTCATACTATTTCCTATAGATTTGCCATATTGACCCCTAGGGCTCCTGGGACGGTGGTGCAGTGCTGAGCCAGGTAGGGATTGAAACAGTTTGAGTGCTTATTGACCAAGGTCATCTCTTAGGTGCTGGTAGAGATAGAAGCTAGACAGATCATTCCTTGTGAAAAAGTGGAGTAAGAGTTCAGCTGGACCTGGGTGTTTGACGTCAGAGTTTCCCAGGGATGTAAGCTGGACAACACTCACCACATGTAGCAGGAGGATTGCAGGATTGAATTAGACCAATTCACAGAGCCTGTTCATCTACCACGTCACTGCAGCAGGAAGCAGCGGTATCACAAAGTGCCATTGCATTCTGGTTTTCTCACCAGCTCTCTTTCTTCCTTTTACCTTCTTTCCTACCTTCCTTCCTTCCTTCCTTCCTTCCTTCCTTCCTTCCTTCTCCTTCCTCATCTCTCTCTTTCCCAATGCAATCTACATAGTTGTTCATAGTTTACTGTTCTGTGAGTCTCAGCTTATATACTTTTGTTTCCATTTACAGTTAGATAGATAGTAGCCCTGAAACAGAATGATTAAGAGTAGAGGGTGGCCTGTTACATTAAGTAACAGGAATGATACTGCTTTTTAAAATGCCTATTGATTTTTTTTAATCAATCAAATCTTTCTTACTTGCTAAACATAGATTTTTATTTTAAGAACTTCTTTACATTGAGATCTTTTGTTTCCTGAATCCTTTCCTATGTGTGTATAGTGGCATGGCACATTAAGAAATTTATCTGAACAGCATTTTTAGTTTAATTTTTTTATTTGCAGTGCTGGGAATGGAACCAGGGGCCATGTACATACTAGATAAGTGCTCTACTACTGAACCACACCCCCAGCACCTCCCTGAAAGAAAACCTTTTACTTTCTTATCTAGCAAAGTTTTTAAGTTTTAGTTCTCTTTTCATTTAAAAAAGCTTATTTGGATAAATTCCTTGACTTATCATAGCAGTTTGCTCATGTTGGTTACACACTCCAAAGACAGGTCTGTGTTCACACACTCTTCCATATCCTTACGGAACAGTAGACCCAGATGAGGCGCAGTGCCTGTGTATGGCTGGGGAAACAAAGACTCCTACCAGGGTCTTAGGTTGCTTAGGGATCTGAGAGGGAAGCTTACGAAACATGAGGAAATGTCATTTAAATAAATTACTGGAAGCTGTGGCCTGCAGAGATCATTTCGGCTGGTTGGTGGAGTGCTGTGCTTGAGTTACTGTTCATGGAGGAAATGGCTTTTAAAGAAAAGTCTCATCTGTCCATTTGGAGGAGACAGGAGTGGTGTCTATTTTCTATGGAGGAGCTGCTTGAGCAAAGGCAAAGTGAAAGGGCAAGATAAGATAGAGCTAATTCTTGGGGGAAAAAAGGAAAGAAATGAAGAAAACAAGAAAAAGAAAGAAACAGAACCAACAAAAGAAAAAAAGCAAGAAAATCAGCAGAAAATAGAGGGGTTGTGAAAGCAAGCAGATGGGAGTGGGGTGGGAAAAATGTTTTCAGGCATTGGGAGTAGGAAACACACTCAAGGGCCTTCGTCACCACTTGCTTACACTGTGATCATCCTGGGGGGTACCTTGCTCTGGCAGGAGGTGGTGACACCAGTGTCTGATGAGGGCATCATTGCAACACTGAACTCAGCCCTGCTCCTCCTTGGGTAACTCCCCACAGTGGCTTGGTGTCGCAGCACATTCTTTCTGCACAGGGCGGGCCTGCCAACCCACCTCAGGTCGTGTTTGTTGCTTGAGATTATGAAGTTGATATTCTAGACAAGCCTGTAAAGATGGAAAGAGCCCTGACATAGGAGATGGACAGTGTGGCTGTGAATCCTCCCTTTGGACGAGTCACTTGCTTCTTTAAACTCTATAAAATGGGGTAATCTCTCCCTGTCTCACTATGTGTCAGTGTTGGAAGGATCAAATACAGTAGTGAATAGTTATTTGCTGTGCAACTTACCTAACATCAAATACACTCAACAGTATAAGTGGAAATGTATAACAGCATATCATAGGAAAGACAGTTATTATTTATGATGATGGTATTACTTTACACTTGAACTCATGCAGCTGGACAGTTCTGAGGAAGAAACCTCTACAATCATAATAATAATAAAACAACTGGTGACATTTATGGAGTGTTTACTAAGTATAAGACACCATCAAGCTTTTACATAGATAACATCATTTAATCCATGTAATTAAAACTTATGCAGTAGGTGTTATTAATTATGCCCATTTTCCAGATGAGTAAACCAAAGTCAAGGGAGGTGTAAGTAACTTACTTAAAGGCAAACAGTAAGGGAGAGAGTCAGGATGCAATTAGACTCCTTGGAGTCTAAAATATTGTTTCATGCTGAGTGTAGTGGCCCACACCTGTAATATCAGCCCTCATGAGGCTGAGACAGGCATATTGCCATGAGTTTGAGGCCAGCCTGGGCAACATAATGAATTTAAGACCAGCCTGGATTATGCAGTGAGACCCTGTCTAAAAAAAAAATAATAAAATATTGATTCATGATTTTAGCTGAAATAATATACATAGGCTATTATCATAATTTCGTTCAGTTTTTTCACTATTCTCAAATAAATTATATTCTGATGATTTTGAGCTGATGAGCCAGCTCAATACCTTTCATCCTCAGAGCAAAGAAATTTCTTGTCATCAGCTTTGCTTGGGATCCCACTTTACCATCTGGGAGGGTAAAGACTCAGACACTGACTTTGTCTTACAGGTACCCTTGGAAATTTTGGTTTGTTTTTCCACCACAGAATAATCAAGATGCTTATTTCTTTGTTAAGATGACTAGGTTGGGAAAGTGTTTTACTATAAGTTTTATTAGTCTCCAAATAATGAAGTATCAGTCATCAGTGTTCAGCTCCAATTTCTGGTTTTGTGGATGAGATGAGGTTTGAGGCAGTGCCGTGGAACTCGAATCACAGCCTTTGGGAATCACTGCATCTTTAGATGCAAGACAGTGATGAATGACTGAATTTGATTCATTTTATTCTTCTGTGGACATCAACAACTTTTTGACAGCAGTTGTCTAATTTTAGGGGACTTTTTAAATCAATTTTTGTACTAATTTTTATAAGTATACACATGAGTTTCTGTGTGTGTGTGCGCACATGTGCACACACCCTGGGGATGAACCTAAAGCCTCATGCTTGTTAGGTGAAATTAAACTTTATTTAAATATTTAAATAAATGCTAACCTTAGTATCTAGAGTAATCTAGAGTATCTTAGATGTAGACAGGCTTTAGTATCCCTGGCCTTGTCCAAAGTCATGGCCTTTGACACTGAGCCTGTGCTGCTACCACACTCAAACCCAGTGCACTCTGAGACGGGAACTGTCCTTGCAAATCAACATTCTGTGGCGGTTTCCAGAGTCCTCCCAGTTTAAGCAGTCTTGAGATGAACAGAAGCTGTTGAGAACTAAATGTGACAACCACACAGGTGCTTTGTGTTCTGGACAGAGAGGTATTTAACACATGAAGTTGCGTTTGTTTTTCTTTGATGCTAGTGAAGACTGTGGCAAAAGATTATCATGGCCAACGTCAAGGCACACAGATTCTTTTTTTATTTTTTTGTTAATCAAGTAACGTAGGAAGTGTTTGGGTGCCTACCAAATGGCGAGTTCATATGCCGTTTTTTAGCCAGTACCCAGATGATGGCAGTTAGATGGATTCAGTGCTAGTGATGACTCAGAGGACCCAGAGTGGCATGCAGACACATCGGTGCTTATTGTAGGAAGGGATAATATATAGGGACAGCATTAAAATAAAGATGCACTTGACAGCCTCTAGTTATTGCACAGCAAGGGGCAGGTTCCAACTGTCCCCCAGAAACCACCCACTTTTTGTCCTATGTCAGGCCCTGCTAACATCTGCACGGAACAACAGTGAACAACCCAGTCCTAACTGGTGTCTTGGCTGGAGTCTTTCACATTTTAAAAACACATTTTATATTTTGAAATATTTTTTGAAATATTTTTAATGTCTTCTGTGTTTTGTCAGTCAGCTGGTTTCTAGCTCTCAACAGCAGAGCTCTCTAGGCATCTTAGGGAGCACAGGTACAAGTAATCATGCTCGTTTCTCTCAATAAGCAGTGCCTACAAGCTGGTGCAAACCATCTGAAAACTCGTTAGATCTGTGGCGGTAAAGTAGCACTGTGTTAGTCAGTTTTCCATCTCTGAGACAAAACAGTTGAGATAACCAACTTGCAAGGAGGACAGGTTTATTTTGGGTCCTGATTTCAGAGGTTTTAGTCCATGGGCTACCCCCTCTACCCACTGTGCCTATGGCAAGGTAGAATGTCAAGTTGGGAGATGTGTGCTGTGGCAAAGCCTGTTTCCTTCATGGCTCCTGGAAGCAGACAGAGAAATACAGGGAGGATAGGGTCCCAGTGTCCCCTTCAAGGGCGTGCGCCCAGTGGCCTAACTTCCTTCCCGTAAGCCCTATATCTTCAGGCAAAGTTACTGCTCGCTGGTACTTCCTGGGCCATAGGTCTGCATGTGTGCCATTATCCCACTTTTTGACTTTAGCCTTTTCAGTTTATCTGTCTAGCACTGTGTTCTAATCTGGAAAACAACATGGACTGGTGTGAACCCCATAATTTCTTTGTGTTCTGAAATCTTAAATAATTTTCCCAAGGCCATATGCACCAAATAGCATTTATTGTCACATTCTCCTATATTACTTCCTTACAAGAGGGCAAGTTATTAACTGATTCATCATTATGTGATTGTTAATGATGTAGCATTCCACGCACTGTATGTAACCAGTATCGGCATTGTTTGTTTTTCTTTGATGTAGGCCGCTGGATTTAGTTGGTAGAACTCTCCTTGAATCCCAGGTCTGTCATTTAAGTGGACATTAACCACACTGCATCTCAGTATTGCATTTGTAAAGTGGGAGTGCTTGTTTTCCAGGGCTATTGCAAAACAGTAAATCAGATAATTGCCTCTTAAGGCAGTTTGTAGGTACTCATTAAAAATTAGTTTTTTTCTTTTCTGTTACACAACTGTTGTTACACTTAAATCTCTATTAGAAGTTCTTGCTAAGTTTTCTGATTTAAAACAAACTGTATTAGTCTTATTTACTCTGGGCTACATCCCCAGCTCTTGAACTAGGTCTAATTTAGAATGGTGTGAAGGCATTTGTAAAACCCTATCTGCTAACAGGAGAGATACATGCAAATAAAACTGTAAGATGGAACTGTTTTAGTCTTACTTGTAGGAGTAAAGTGGCAGAAACCTTTTGAGGGTAAGAAAGTAAGGAAGTGCTATAGAGGGATGTTCGTGTTAGGAGTGAAATTACGAATCTTTCTGTCTCTTTGAATTGTTCTAAGTCAGTTCACCCAATGCCTAGTGTCCTATCTGGCTAGTTTTCTTAAATGAACAACATTTCTTTTTTTTTTTTTTTTTTTTTTTTTTTTGCGGTACCGGGGATCGAACTCACAGCTTCACGCCTGCCAGACAGGTGCTTATGCCACTGAGCCAAACTCCTGGCCCTAGTTTTTTGAGGCAGGGCCGCACTATGTAGCACAGGCCAGCCTTGTGCTCGCATTGTAGCCCAAGTGGGCCTCGAACTCACAACACTCCTCCTACCTCAGCCTCCCGAGTGCTGGGATTAAAGGCATGCGCCACCACGCCCGGCTGAACAGCATTTCTTTTGGAAGTGTTCTTATTTGTCAGTTTTCAGAGTAAAAATTTATATTCTAACAAATTTGTATAGTGACTGGAACATTTAAAAATATTATCATAAGAACTCATGGCTTTTTATATGTTTGATATGCTCTAATCAGTGGTAGCCATTATTCTTTTTGATGCTCCACTTGTCCAGTCTATGGCCACTGGATGCCCCTTCAAAGTGGCACCCGCACCCTCGGTGTTTCCTTAGTAGCCTTCGTGGTTGCCGACACGACAGAAGGTGCTTCCCTTGCCTTGCTTGTTTTCTGCCTTAGATCTGTGATTAGTCGTATGTCTTTAAGGGATCTTGGTTCCTTTGAGAAGAAAATGCTAATTTGGAGACTGTCATCTAGACACTGGGAATGCTCATTGTTACAAGGCTGCCATTGTTTGTGGTCTTTTTAATTAAAAAAAAAACAGTCATTTTTGAATTGATATTTGCATTTCGAATGCATTTCGAATGTAAGGTGATAGGCTGTTTCTCTACTTCTCTGATACATTGTAACCTCTTTCCTCTATCATCAAAAAGTTTCTCCTAAGGAGTTTGTTTCAAATCCATTTTATTCAAAAAAAAAAAAAAAAAAGAAGAAGGAAAAAAACTACAACAAAATGTCAAAGCATGTCAATCGGGGGCAACAATGGTACATAGATTGTGGATTGTCATCCCCAAATTATTCATCCGGAACACAAGACATCTGCATTCAATTGTCTGAACCATACCAGTACAAATCTTTCTCTTTAGTGAACTCAGAGAAATCAGTAGTATAACTATCTTAACTATTTTTTATATACATATATATATGCATATACATATACATGTTCTTTCTTTCAGCTTCTCACACTAATGAAACCATATGATGTTTACACATGTGTCTCCCAAAGAGTTTAACACAATTATTTTATCCAAGTGTTGTGTAACAGTTTCAGACCAACTTGCAGTATTATTAACTAACCATAAATGCTAAATGCAACTTTAAATTTAATAGTTCTTTTTACCCTGAAGGCTATGTCCCAGGGTTGCTTGAATTAATTCTTCTCTATATGGTTATGTCTACTGTGCTATGAAGTTTGTTTTGTTTCCAGTTCTTAGGGATTATAGCAGTTTTTTTTTTTTTTTTTTTTTTTTTTTTTTTGGTACCTGGAATCAAACTCATGACCTTGTGCTTGCCAGGTAGGCGCTGTGCCACTGAGCTGTATTCCCGGCACTAGTGATGTATTTTTTTATGTTTTTATGCTGGACTTGCATTGTAAATTACATAAAGCATTTATGTGATTCAAAGATCAAAACCATAAAAGTATCAGATTCCATCCTGGTTTCCACCAGTTCTCTCCTTTCTCTCATAAGAAGCCTCTTTGATTAGTTTATCTTTCTTTTGTTTCTTTTTGAACACAGAAGGAAATATGTCAGTTATGTATACTCTTTGTCGGTATTCATATTGGTATTTTCCTTTTTCTTATCCAAAGATTGACATGCTATATGCACTGTGCTCTGCACCATAGTAGCAAAGGTACTTCATTCTTTTTTTTTTTAAGCCATACAGTACCCAAATATATGGAAGAATCGGTCTATTCGGCCCCTCCCTCTTCTTTTTGATACAGAGTTTCACTGTGCAGTTCAGCCTGACCTTGAGCTCACTTTGTGGCCCAGTGTGGCCTATAACTTACGGCAGTCTTTTTACCTCATCCTCTCAAGTGCTGGGATTCCAGGTACACGCCATCAGGCCTGGCCAGTGCAGTCCCTTAATGACGTCCATTTGGTTATTTCTATTTCTTTGCTATAAAGATACATGTGAGTAACTTTGGACTGAATAAACAGTGGTTTAGCACTTCTTTTCAACTAGTTTCATTGGCCAGCACTCAATTGACCTGCACCCTGCATGTTAGTCAGCTTTTCATTCCCATCATGGAATACCTTAGATGGGCAAACGTTATAGGAAAGAGATTGCTTTAGAGAGCAGTTTTGGAGGCCGAAAGTCCACAGAGCATGCTGCAGGCTCTGGCTCCCTGGCAGGTGGCAGAGGCTGGAGCGTTTGCCGAGGAGTCACATCTT
This sequence comes from Dasyprocta punctata, assembly GCA_004363535.1. NCBI lineage: Eukaryota > Metazoa > Chordata > Mammalia > Rodentia > Dasyproctidae > Dasyprocta > Dasyprocta punctata. The sequence goes on from RJWM01026499.1 coordinate 10,919, forward strand.
GAGTGCGGAAGTGGAGATAGCTGGGTGGGGCCAGGCTTGCGGCTTTTACAGAAAGCCCCTCGCAAGAACTCACTCAGTGTCTGGTGAGAAATACTTAACCCCTTTTGAGGTCTTGCCCCCAATGACCTCCCGCTGGGCCCTGTCTCTTAGAGGTTCTGCAGCTCGTAGTACTGCCACCCTGCTGACCAGGCCTCCAACATAGGGAGCCTTGGGGGACACACGCTAACCATATCCAAACCACAGCAGCTGGTGCAGGGCCATTGTTGTGTGTTATCTACACTCAGTTCTTGTCCTCTACCCACTCCGGTCCCCGGTTAAGCATTTAGTCTCATTGCTATAAAAATCGAAGAATGAATCTTTGTGAAAACACTTTATAAAATCTATATAGCTTTTGGGAATGGATATGAAAGGGACATCTTTCCTTTAATAGGAGCCAAGGCCAGGCTGGCAAAACAGGTGAACTTTTTAGGTTTCCATGGTGAGCTAGGCACAGTGTTAGAGAGGAACTTTCTTTGCCTCCTTTGCAGTCCTGCAGTACTACAGTGGAAGCCCTTCTCTCTCTGTTGTAGTGTTGATAAAAATGAAGTATATAGAGCTATACACCTGTATAAGCTAGACACCCACTAATCCATAAAATAAGTCCATATTATATAGATGGAGTCGCTCCTCAGAAAAGCTGCTTATGTTTTAAGATTTTATTATGCTAATTCTCCTCTAACTTTTTATGAATTAAGTAAGATACATAGCATGGTGTTGGAGGCAAATAGTGTTGAAAGTTTTGCTCTGCCTCTTCATCTATCCATTTATCCATACATCCATCCATCACCCATCCACCCACCCATGTATAAATATTTTGTAAAGCTACTGCTATGCTGGTACTGTGCCCAGTGCTAGAGAAGTAATATGACAACACTGAAGGATCTCACATTCAAGGGCCTTAACATAGTTTGGTAACTCTTACAGGCTGCCGGTGACCCTGCACACATTTAAAAACATCTATGTATATCACACATTCTGAAGTTTAAATGAGAGAATGTATACAGTGGGGTTAGTACAGTGCCTGAGAATAAGCTATTAGTAATAATTGTCATATCCACCTATGAGATATTCACAGGAAAGGAATCCAGGGCAGATAAGTAAGCCAGGACTTTGGAACATGTGAAAATCGTCCACAAGAAAGATTATCTGGAGGGGATGGATTTTTAAGAGCAAAGAGAGTAATGTGGCTAATAGGATGTTCTAGTTTCTAAATGGAAGAGAAGGAAAGATACTTGATACGGAAGTGCAAAGCTGACAGTGCATCTCATCTGAGCTGAAAGAGGTTCAGAGATGTAATATAAAGGATAAGAATTCAATTGCTTTAAAAGTGTGACATGTGATACCTGAAATTGATTTCAACTGAATCAGGAGGAAGCCAGGGTTAAATCTTTATGTTTCTGATGTTTTATGCTATTTTTCCATCTCAAACTGGGTGGAAAACTCTTGGGTGGGAGGAGAAATTTTTAATGTTTTAATTTCGCATATTGAGCACAGTAAGGTATCATGTCAGTTGGTCAATTCAATGATTTAAATGCTTTATTTTACTCCTCTCCAATAGTTAGTAGCACAGGCATTACATCTAGGATTTGTTTCCCATGCATTTATATGTGTGTGCACACTTGTGTGTGCATATGTGCACAAATGTACAGATAAATGCAGACACAGGGTCTTGAAGGACAACCCAGCCAGTTATCTCTGCGTTTCTGCCTCTCCATGAAGCCCCGTGAAGATTATTGGTGTTCAGAATGCCCAGAGACCCCTTCAGAGCATTTTCACCAAAAGCACTGTATTTTGTTCACAGAGCAGGATTTACTTGTGAATTAAATTTGGGCTGTGAAAGATTAGGGAGCTTTTCAAAAGAACTGACAACCCAGGGGAAAGACTGAAGCATCGGGAGCAAGTGTAGCAGCATTTTTGCTACTAAGCCCATTGTGTTCCTGGTTAGGTGGCATCCGAGACGGGCCTCACAGACTCAGTGAAGGAATGGATGAAAGTATCTGCATCTCTACAGTGAGCCACTGATCTAGATGACCTTTTGCCATAGTCAACTAACATATGCTACTGTCCCCATCCCCAGCTCCTCAAAACCTTCTGGCATTTGTGAGCAACCTCCTTTTCTAGGCATTCAAGTTAATCAGGGTCTTAGCATTTTACCTTGGATATATGCATTCTATTTTTTGACAGTTTAAATCATAGATAGATACATAGATAGTTGGGCAGACATAGGTTATTTTTCTCCCTTGATACATAGGAAGGAACTAAGGTTGAACTGCTATAATTTTTACCTTTTTTGTAGAGTACTCTAATGGAGTGAAGTAGTTTGATAGTTAAATTTCTACATTTGAGAACAAAAGAATTTCTTTTTGGGCACAGTCCCATTTTAGCAGGTCCCTGCTGTATGAGAGTGGGCTGGACTCTATCTGCTTTGTAGTGAGCCAACATGCTATAAGAGAAAAGTTATGGATTTTGGAGTCAGACGTTTTGGGTTTGAGATCTGCCTCTGTCATTCATTAGCTGTCTAATCCTGGGTTGGTTTAGTTTTTCTGGTCTCACTTTCACTAGCTATGAAATGGAATACTCATAATTATTTTGGAGAGCTATTGAAGCTTTCTAAATTACTTATCAAAGCTGGGCATGGTGGTGCACACCTGTAATCTCAGCACTTGAAAGGCTAAGGCAGGAGAATCACCATGAGTTTGAGATCAGCCTGGGTTACACAGCAAAGACTATCTTAAAAAATAAACAACAAAACAACAACAAAATTACCAAGTGTAATGAATGACAGAAATATTCATCCTTAATGGAAATAACCTTGGCTTCTCTCTGTTTTTATCAAGTATTCTATCAACCATACAAAGACAGGAGGATCAGAATTATTGAAAAAGATAAGAAAGGTGAAGTGGACAGTGGAGTATAATATCTTAATTTTATAGATAAATAAATAAAGGAAGAGGTAAGAGCTTTCATGGCCTCACAAGAATTGGGCGAGGGACAAATTGTTCTCAGTACCAGCTCCTTCTACATCTCCTATTTCCTCAAAGTTGCTTTCTGTTAACTCATAAAAATCACGTCCAGAGCTAATGAATATCTTGGCTTTTAAGTATAGCTAGGATATGGTTATTACCACGCAGGGAGGAAATACCTTACTCTTTTCATCTAAATAATGAAACATGTGCTAAGACATTATTAGAAGTTGAAGTAATGTCCTTTTGTAACCGAAACCATCTCACAGTGGACCTCAAAAAATTCACTTTGCTGCCAAGCTCAACTTCCTACTGTGGCATTTTTCCATTGGCTAAAGGTAGAATTTGGAGTTATTTGGATCTATTACTGTTGGACCCACTAGATTTGAGGACAATAATTAATTTTCAAGTCATTGTACCAAAATTCTTCATATATATATATATATATATATATATATATATTGCAATGAAAAGAAACATAATTTATGTTGCTTTGATTAAAGTGAACTTTTCGAAACATTATGGGTACACAAACGTTTGTCTTATGTGACAATTTATGTGTATTTATTTTGTATAGAGTAGGTTAATATTGTTTAGTAACATCTTCCTTAAATTTGTTTGAAGTGAGTTCTATATAAATACTAAACTCTTGAAAATGCAGCAAATTGAATAGATATTGCTCTAGTTTGGATCTGGAATGTCCCCCAAAGGCCTACTTTTTGAAAACTTGCTTGGTCCCCAGTCTGTGGAATAATCCTTAGGGGGTAGAGCCTAAAGGAAGGAAGTTAGGTCACTAAGGGTGTGCACTTGAAGAGATATCGGGACCTCAACCACTTTCTGTCTCTTTTTCATGTCTTGGTTGACATAAAGCAAATAGGCCTCCTCTGCCATGTGTCCCCACCGCGATACACTGTGTCACAATATACCTAAAGCAGCAGGGCCAGGAAACCATAGACTGAAAATTTTGAAAGCATGAGCCAAAAAAATCATTTCCTCTTTATAAGCTGTCACAGCAATAGAAAGCTAACATCGAAACTCATATATTAAATGTAAATATTGAATAAATACATATTGTAGGGTGCTTTTGATAACTGGGCATATATTGTTCTTTCTAAAAAAGCATACTGAAATTTTAAACAAATGATCACTTATTCTTTTGGGGAGAAAAATGAAAGAGATATGATCTCCTTAGTTGATACTTTTAAAAGTTTCAACCTCTTTCACTTCAAGTTCTTTTTCTTTTTTTTTTTTTGAAGGGTAAGAAATAAGTGAATAAAATGTTGAGTATCAAAAATGTCTTAGAAATGTGTTTAATTTGTATTCAAACACTCATTATTCCAAATATTAAATTTATAAGTCAAAATTGCCATGCAGGTAGAACAAAAAAGGGTAAATATTATGTAAAACAAATCTTTACAATACTTTCACATAGCTAAAAATCAAGGTTCTGATCTTATGCTGTAAGTAGGTATTTTAGTGAGTTTATTTTCTTGTTGTGTTTATTAAACACAAGTGTGATTAAACGTCAAAGACCAATAATTTGACAAACAAAATATAAGACCCTTCCATATTGTGGTTAAATTATGGATCAGGACTAGTTAGGGGCCTGGGGATTTAGCTCAATGTGCTCAAGCACTTGCCTGGTAAGTGCAAAGTTGTGAATTTGATCCCCAGTACCGGAGACAAAACAAAACCAAACTACTTTTTTTAAAGACTAGTTAAAACCTCCTGAAACCGTATCTTCTGAATTGACTGGTACACTCATACACACAAGCACACACATTCATACACAATACATAGATGCATAAGCATGTATATAAACACTTGCACACCTCGCATATATTAGTAAATTGCAACATTTTTGTCTTGAAGACTTGAGTTGTTTTAGGACAGAATATAACTAATTGGAAAAACAACATCTTTAGCCATTAGGGAAATGCAAATTAAAATTACACTGAGATTCAATTTTGCCCTGTCAGAATGGCTATCATCAAGAATTAAAAGAGAGAAAGAAAGAAAGAGTTGCTAGCAAGAATGCAAGGAAAAAGGAACCTTTCTATATTGTTGGTGGCAATGTAAGGTAGTATAGCCATAGTGGAAATCAGTGTGAAAATTCTTCAAAAAACTAAAATAGGAGTACCACATGGCCCAGCAATACCACTTCTTGGTATGCATCAGGAGAAGTTAAAGTCAGCATACTCTGGAGTTCCCTACCTACCATTGTTTATTTTGGCATGAGTCACAATACCCATGATACAGAACCAGCCTGAGTGCCCATCAACCACCGAATAGATAAACAGATGTCATATACACAGTGGAGTATTATTCAGCCATAAAGAAGAATGAAATTGTGTCATTTGCAAGAAAATAGACGAAGTTAGAGATCTTCTTCTAGACAAAATAAGTCAGACTCAAAAAGACAAGTATCACGTTTTCTCACATATGTGACATGTAGGAAGAAAAAACAAAAAACAAAACAACAACAACAAAGAAAGATGAAAGTGGAAGGGAGACTACTGTGTTGGCGAAGCAGTAAGGGACTGGGAGGAGCAGGGAGGGGACCGGGAGAGGACTGGGAGGGCTATGGGAGGGCAAATAGGGTTAAAGTACATTATATGTATGTGTGAAAATGCCACAGTGAAACCTATTATTCTGTATGATTATCATGCACTAATAGAAACAAAATAATAAAGAAAAATTTCTTCTCCAGCTTCACAAAAAGAGAATCAATATGTTTCTGAAGAGTAAAAGCTCTACCTGGCCACCTGGCCTTGGAGGGGTGAGGACCCTTGCATGGGCAGAACTTCGATGTGTACAAGTTTGTCTCCAGTTTTCTTTTTCTTTCCCCAGATGAATAGTTTAAAAAGTCTGCTTGTTTCTCCCAGGGGAAGGATAGCTTCATCAGGGTTTTGTAGCTCAGCTATTAGTGGGTGTAATGACGGTCAACCTTCTCCATGGGAAAGCTCGGAGAGCTGCTGGATTTGGACAACAATGGACAGAGGAGAAGTCAGAAACTGCTGACAGAAAATGGATCTTGCCTGAAGGGCCTCCAAAGGGGACTCTGCATTTGGCTGGGGCCCACATCTGTGGGCTTTTCCTCTCTGAATGGAAACTAAGTACAGTAACTTGACGCCAAGGTCTTCATCTGAGGCCTATTTTAATCACTGAAAAGTTAATAGGGTACCATACCATTATTCTCCTGTGCACTTTCCTCTACAAAAGACCTTTCCTGTCTCTTCTCCTCTGCCACATTTTGCAGCTTGCTTAAAATTTCACCTTCAGTTTCCCAGAGGGGGTGGTAAACACAGATTTTTTTGCATTTGATCGTTTTAGGTTGTTTTTGACTTCTGTGGTTTTATTGCCTGGATGCAGAAAATTCCTTTAGATATGCTGGGCATAGAAGATGAAATATTAATTTGCTTTGATTTTGGACTCCCTCTCCTGACACAGCTCAGCACTGGCACTGATGCATTATTTCAGCCAGAGCCTGAAATGAAAAGCATGGTTGTTTTCTTTGTTGAATGTTCCTTTTTATTACCTTTCCTTCAGCACCCCCAAGACTTTGAAACCCAGAGACTGGGGTTCTCATATTTCTCCCCTGTGTGGAGTGGCTCCCTGTGTTGGCAGAGTTGGCAATAGCACTGTTATGGGTGACAGCACTATCATATGTGAATGGGACCCACGGGGCTTAACAGGAGGAAAATATGCACTTTATACAGATCTCTCCACACTGAAGGCATCGAGACTAGTGTTTTGAGAAGTATGTTATTCCTTTGAAACCCTGCACAATATTAATTTCAGCACAGTCACATTAGATATTCCAGAGTCTTCTCTGTTGGTTAGTGGCAAGTGGTCCCATCCGGGTCACATGGTGGTTGTCATCGGGTCTTCAGTAGGAAACTGAGGTTTGGAGGTCTACTTCTAACTCTGTCTCCTTTGAGTGAGGGTCAAGCGGGGAAGCCTTTAGCTGGCTGGTCTGCAGCGGGGCTTCGTTAGGCTGGCTGCTCTGCCAGCTTATCTGCTGCAGGAGAATTCCTAAAAGAACTTCTCCAAATTGTTCACACTGGGCCTGCAAGCTTCTCCGGGCATCCTGGATGCAACTGTGACGCATCCAGCTCCAGCTCAATGCACACGGGCTGCCTCTCCTAATCTACAGTCCAGTCGGCCTTGAAGTCATATTTGAAATATTCTGAATTTAAAGACAAAGTTTGTTTTCTGTCTTAAAACAGTCACAAAATTCAGGGGAAAAATCATAAATTAATTCCCATGATAACACTCAAATTCTTTGAAAAAGGATTTCTGAGATTTTCCCACAACAGTAAGATTGAGTTGTATGAAAAAAGGGATATCATTTTTTTTCATGGGTTTAGGTATAGTTTGTGAGAATGTATACTTACCAAGCCATCTGTTCTCAGGCCATTTAAAATTTTCTAGTTTCAAGATCTGAGTTTCAAAAATGTTCTTTTTGGTTGTTCCCCCCTGACAGTAATTGATACTTCCTACTAGACAATGTTTGCAAGAGAAACGGAAACTTAAGATAGTTTACCTTGGGTCAGAGGAAAACATATATTTTGAATCATAAAGTTAGAAGCATGAGCTTTAGCAAATTGAATGAATTTGAATTCATTTACCTAATCTATCACTCATTAGCTGTGATATGGAAAGAATGATGTATTCCTTCCAATCTAAGATACCATTGATGGTAAAATATACCATAATTTTGAGTCATAGTGAAAGAAAATGCTTCTAATTAGTCTATGACATAAGGTTAAGTTACTGTTGATTATAAGACATCTTTTGATTTCAGAGCATCAAGATCCATAAAATGTTGAGAATGAGTTAACTGTGTGGAGATTAGTTATCATAATACCTGGCCCATACTCAGTATTATGTGTGTGTGTGTGTGTGTGTGTGTGTGTGTGTGTGTGTACTGAGAATTGGATCCAGACTTTCACACTGAGATATATCTCCAGCCCTGTTTTAGTTTTTATATTTTGAGACAAGGTCTCACTAAGTCTGTGAGTCACCCAGGCTGGGCTTGAATTTGCTGTCCCCCTGCCTCAGGCTCTCAGAGTGTTGGGATGACAGGTGTGTACCACGGTGCCTAGCCCAGTGTAAGCTTTCCCTACTAATGTTCAATTCAGAATTTTGAAAAAATGAAGTTCTTCAGGCATCAGTTTAGATATTTATTATCTATTGATTTTAAATTGATTTTAGCAAGTTACTGTAGCACCAAACCAGGCAAGATTTTCCATTCACAAAGTGGGATATAGTCTAGTTGAAAGAATAGTTGAAAACTGAAATGGATGGGTAATGTGTGTAAAATTTTTATACAAAAATTCTAAGTAATAACATTTGTTCATTCATCCATTCATTTGCTGAGCCCTGGATGGTACTAGACAGGTAGGAAGATAATGAAAGTCCCTCTGGTGCTCAGGAACCTGAGGAAAAGACAGAGAGGTAAACGCAATAGATGGTGGCAGGCATGATGGCAGCAGTTAGCAACTGGGTACCATAAAAGCAAATTGTTGTTCTTAACAGCCGCAACAGCAGCAGCACAACTGACATTCCCTGCACCAACAACATCCTTGATAATGAATGGGTCTGCTACTTTTGTCCCTCTCTCCTTCAGTTCAGGGTTTCCTTGGGCTCACAATCATATGTTAGGTTTAGGTATATTTTATGTGTTTATTTATAGGATAGAATGTCTACATGTTGACAAAAGTTGGAGGAAAGAGGAAAATAACTTTATTAAGGCAAGCGATATTGTGACTCAGTAAAAAGTTTCGTCATCTAGTGTTATAGGATAATAGTGCTCAATATAGGAGAAAGAAATGAAGTAGGACAAAAAATATGTCAATTTCCTTAGACAAGTGAGGAGAAAAAAAGATTTCCACCTGAAAGGTAGCGGGGTAGTCCCAGACTTTTTAACAAACCAGAATCTTTTGTTTTGTCAACAACTCTGTAGTGAGCTCTTTAGATTAAAATATATACACACAGCTGAATAAGAATGCAGAGTAGTTAATGTCAAAGATTTATCTATTAAAAAAACACATCAAAGTTTACAGTGGGCCACTAATTGCTTAAAATGAAATCCTATAGATTAAATAGTACATAGAAATTTACCTAATTATTATTCCAATCTGTATGTGCAAATGTTAAACTCACTGATATTAGGCAGATGATAGCGATGTCCATCCTTGATGTCCTTGTTAAAATGGCCTGCGTTTATTGAGTGTGTACTGTGGGTCAGACCCTGTTTTAATAAACTCTCCCCCTATCTTAACTCATTTAATCCTGACAATCTTGTGAAGATATTTTACAGAAATGAGAATCTGAGTTCTGGAAATGGTCAGTAACTTGCCTGAAGACTTGCAGCTCATAAGTGACTGAGCTGAGTTTTGAACTTAGTCCCCAGCACCCATTTTTTTTTTTTTAACTGTATTTGTCCCTTAGATATTTGGAATTGTATTGACCTCTGTCCTTTAGCTCTGGTTCCTCAGACCTTGAATCTCTGGATTTGGCCTAGCATTCCCACTTTTCTACAGTGTCTCTCTCTTTCCCTCTCCCTCAAGCATGTCCGAGTTACCCTAGAGTACCAGTTGATGTCTCACTAGCCTCCCTCCTGTCCCCCGGGACTGCCACGTCTTGGCCAATAGTGGGCGCACGAAGCAGGAGCTTGGGAACTAGGAAATGTGTCCTTGGGGCTGGGAAAGGGAGCAGAGGTTCAGAGGAGCTGAGCCTCAGGACTGTGCTGGCCTGCAGGAGTCTGGGGCCTGGGGGAAGAGAAGGCAGCAGCCAGGGACATGAAGTGAAGCGCAGGACCAGTGGTCCTATTCTTTGTATCTCCCCGTGCTCACACAGGGAGGGGTCCCTGGCAGGGGGGTCTGGACGGCGACATGGTGGGTGGAGAAGCTGACTCTGAGACCTGGAGAGGGTCACCCCAAACTGCCTGGCCTGGCTTACCAGAGCTGGGGGTAGTGAGAGAGGGCAGCGAGAATATTCTCCCAGCCCCCCTGCTCCCCACACTGCTCTCCAGAACCAAATCTTTCCTCCCCATCTCGGGGTAACTTCCTCCAATCCACACATTTGGGCCACTCGCGCTGCACATCTGAGAGTGGTGCACAAAGTGTGAATCAACAGTCGGGCCTTTCCGGGGATGTTTTGTTGTTGTTTGTTTCTTGTTTTGTTGTTTTTTAGGAGTATATGTGATTTAGATGGCAGGAATACCAGGAGAAAATATTAATGGGTTGTCACTCTGATGTACCCTCACATTTACCGATGACACATTTGTTTTTAAGAGTTGAATACTAATTAGGATGCTTAGTCAGATAAATTATCCTGGTTTTTAGTTTTGTTCAGTTCCTAGTATGAGGATTTCGCTTTGTCGTTGTTGTCGTCGTCATCTTGAGGGTCTAGCACTGCACATGCCGCTCCGTAAATTGTTCAGTGGAAGTAGGAATCTTATGAATGGACCATTTTCATTCAAAAGGTAAAGCTTTGCTTCTCTAATCCCATTGTTAGCTTGTGTGCTTTCACTTAATGAGGAAGGGACTTTATTAACCAGCTTCCTTTACTCCACAGCTGCAGTCAATTTACCTGTAAAACCCCGGGGACTTGTAGGCTCTCAGGAGCTGTTGTGGCTGTGTGGATGGATCTCTCCGTTTCTTTATTTCCCTTCTTTCCTCTCTCTGTGCTATAGGGCAAGTCTCTGCTCTGAGTCTTCAACTTCTTTATTTGTGAAGGGCCACTAGTGATTTCATATGACTCTGACGGGGATTACAAAATGAGCACTGGCTGCCAGGCAAAACTCTTGATTTCAGAGTTTTCTCTTCTTGTGCCCATTCTGGCAGTTGTTGAACATGCTGGAACAAACCGTTCTGCGGTGTGCATTGAAGCAGCTGCAGAGCTCTGGTGTCTGATGTCGCTGGACCCGTGGGACCCACCTGCCAGGCTTACAGCATATTCCTGTCTAGTGCTTGCCTGTCTTTTCCACCACAGTTATGCCAACCCTTGGTCACATGGAAAGTTCTCAATATCACTTCTCACTGAGAGTTTTGTTTTCAGTTGCATGGAACACACCCCTCTGCCCAAATCAAAGCTAAAAAACATGAATTTACAGCATGTTATCAGTTTCCAAAGGAAAAATGCAGGAAGGAAATATGCCAGAATGCAAGTGGTGCATTTTTCTTTCTTATTTTTTTCCGCTTTTCAAATGTTCTGTTACAACATGATTACGCTATGTTTCCAAAGTAATGGAAAAGTAACCAAGCAGGACAGCTGAGATTCATGGACCCCCCTCCTCCCCGCTGCCCACTTACTCCATTCTGACTTGGATGAAGCCTCCTCCAGGGCTAAGCTGACCATCTGTGCTGTTGATCCCTTGTCCTGCTGATTTCTCAAGGATCTTGCATTGTCATTAGCTCCATATTGTCTGCCCTCCATGTTCAATCTCTACTTTTTATCTAGTTTTCTTCATATATAAATCTGTTTAAGTCCTCTCCACACCTTAGCACAACAGACAAATCTCCAAGCTCTGGAGCTCCTCTGTGACTCTAGACCACATCCCTCCTTTTCCTCACACCCAGAGCTCCTGAAAGAGCAGTCTGGCTCCCCGCTTTGCTACACGCTTAGATCACTCTTGCCAATGTCTACAGTGACACGATGGTCTCGTTTCGGCCTTTCTTGTTGGATTTCTTTGCCATTTGACATCATTGTCCGCTTTCTCCTTGCAACTGTCTCTCCTTAGTTTTCTACGGCACAGTTGTAACACTGTTACTGCAGTTTATAGCATGTACCATAGGCTTGTACCAGGTCCACTTGCACAGAGTGCCTGTGATCCTCATTCGAGGTGGAAGGGGACAGCTCATGAGAAAGCGAAGATGCCTGGCCCAGAGAGTTTCGGAATCTTGTGCATGATCACACAGCTATTTTCAGAACCCAAACCCCAAGTTTTATCCCATTGTAACATTTCTCTTTTCTAGAGTTCCTCTTGCCTGTGGAGCTGCTTTCAGTTTCCTCTATGGGCTCTCCTTTTCTTGTCACCCCATTAACTTTGGTGCTCTCACTATGGGCCCTCCTGTCTCTGCCATCAATTCAGCTACAAGCTACGAATCCCCCAGCCCAGCTGTCCTGGAGCCTGTGGCCCACACACACGGCAGCAGTGTGAAGCTTTTCTACATGATCGTCCTACAGGCCCTTCACAAGCAACATGTCCACAGTGGAGACCACTGAGGTGCCTCATATTCTGGATCCTAGCCCTTTCCAGGTGTCTCGTGCTAGTCTTGCCTAGGGTCCTTATCAAGTTTATTTTTGCTGTTGGAGCAGAGCTCATCATGACTCTCTAGGACTTGGCAGTTATCTTCCTGAGCTCTTCTCTAACTACTGTTTTCACCCTATCTAAACTATCTTGCTTCTTGCTGCAAGAATGATCTTCACGATACACAACTCCCATATCTGACCCAGCACAAGATTCTTCAGTGGCCTCTCATGGTCTGGAGACACAATCTGAGCTGCTTTTCATGCTCTCTTGTGATCTTGGTCTTCCTAACCTTTTTGTCCCCTGTCCCACCGTCTTCTAGCAGCTTGATTCCTCAGTGCTTGGGCTGCTTCGAATCCTCAGGCCTGTTACCTCCTGCTGCTCTGCAAGTGTTGCTTATGTACAGAATGTTCTCCCTCTGCGGGTCCATTGGGCAGGTCCTGTCTCATTTGTTTAAGGTCGGTTAAAGTGTTGCCACCGTGAAAAGCCCTGCCTGATTTCTTCCTGGGCCACTCAGGTGCCTTTGTTTTTTTTTCCTGTATTCTCTCTGTACTTTGTATAGTTACTGTATTGAATTCTAATTTTCTATTAACCTGTGTGTTTCTCTTTTAGGTTGTAAGGTTCTTGGGGTGGACACTGTGACTACTTTTTTTTTGGCTGTGAAACATAGCATACTTGAAAGTACCTTAATCAAAATTTAGAGATAAGGAATAAATATAAAGGAAACACTTGTCATAGCCTGTTTGGCGGAGGTGGGGTGGGGTGGGGTGTATAACCAGATTGTCATAGACAAAATGGCTTATAAGCAAGAGATATTTGTTTCTTATAGTGCTGGAGGCTGGGAATCCAAGAACAAAGCATGGCTGACTTGGTGTGTGGGGAGGGGCTGCTGCTTCACAGAGGGCACCTTCCATGTCCTCAGACGGCAGGAGGCAGAGAGAGAGCTCCCTGACCTTGATTACTGGGATACCAATCCCACTGGGTGGATTTAATCATCTCAAAGGTCATGACTTCCTACTACTATTATGATACTGGGGTGAGAATTTTAACACATGAATATGGGGAGGGGGAGACACACATTCAGACCACGGTAGCAACAATTACCCAAGTTATGGGATGGAGTATTTTCAGTACCAAAGATGTCTTATCTGACACTACTCCTCTTACTACTCTTTCCTGGCAGTTACTGCCTGTGTTTTTGTCAGAGTTGTATATGCATTCTTAAACATTATGGTTTAGTGTTACAGGTTCTTGAATTTAATATAAGTGTAAATATGTCATGCGTGTTCTGTTGCATTTTATTTCTTGTATTCAACATTCTTTGTAAGATCCATTCTCATACTTAAATGTAGTTATACTGCATCTCTTCTATTGCTATATAATAGTGCCCTGATTTATGAATATATTACACATAATATGTCTGTTACTGGACATTTGGATTATTTACAGTTTGGAGCTCTTATGATACTTCAAATACCTTGTACACGTCCTTGGGTATGCACGTGCACACACCCTTTCTTCAGGGTTTAGATCCAGGAATGAAATTGCCTGTTACAGGGTGTGAAAATTTTCAACTCTGCCAGATGCCAAGCTCACTTTTAATAGGTTGTTAGTCTTTGTTTTATTGCTTTGGAAAAAAGTTTTAATACCCTCCGAATATGAGTCTTTTGTCAATTGTACGTGTTCAAAATAATATACCGTAAGATCACACACTGAAGATTTATTGATTATAGTATTCTTTATTCTTTACCGTAGTACTAATGAGCAAGTAGAAATAATAATTAGAAAAGATAAATAATAATCTACACCAGCTCAAATTAATCCTCTCCTCTCTCCTCTCCAGGTGTTATTATTGTCCCCAGTGCTGGTGTTGGTATTGTCCTGGGAGGCTACATTATAAAAAAATTGAAACTTGGCGCAAGAGAATCTGCAAAACTAGCAATGATCTGCAGTGGCGTGTCGTTACTGTGTTTTTCAACCCTGTTCATTGTTGGATGTGAAAGTATTAATCTAGGGGGCATAAACATCCCATATACAACAGGGTAAGTACCTCTGAAGGCCACTGGGACCGGCCTGCGAAAGCGCAAAGCGCCAAGCGCCGTGTGTGTGTGTGTGTGTGTGTGTGTGTGTGTGTGTGCACCCAGGTCAGGTTCTCTGTGCACTTGTGGTGTGGATGTGCCCAGGTCGGACTGTGTACCCCGTGTGTGCACCTGGGTCAGCCTCTGCCCCTCCCTCCAGCCATTGCTCCATGTGGTGCTGTTTCTAAGTGAGCCCCCACTCCCACTCCTGGCGGGCAGAGGCCACAGTCTTGGCTTGACCTATGTGTCTTTCCATCTCCACAGAGTGACCTGCCATAGCATTTTGATTACAGAAGGCAAGAAAAAAAATACTCATTGAGTTAATGAAAATTGTCGTTTTTAACATGTTTCGATTGAGTAATATGTTCCCGTAACTTAAAAAACATGAAATTCAATGTAAACACAATGTTTAGTCAAAAGCCTTGATGTCCTCCATCAGCCACTTTCCACTTCTCCAACCAAAGACAAATCATGTTAACAACTTTACCCACTTCTATTTTTGGTGTGATATGTATCCTTCTAGGGCTTCTTTATACATGAAACTGAATGCATGTTTCCAGTTCTCCCTGTTTCATATTCAACAAAGAGCGTTTTACACAGACTTTTCTGAGCTTTGTTTGTATGTGATAATGTAGCTTGGAACTCTTTGCGTGCCAGCAATAAGAACATGAAGCACAGCTAACACTTGTGCTGACTCTACTGCCTGCCAAGCATTCTTATTTACATAAGTTAACTTGGGAGCCTCACCACAACCCTATCAGGCGGGTGCTACCAGTGACCCGATTGTACAGATGACCAAACTGAGGTACAGACCATAGGTTATTTTCAGCATTCAACAATGCCACTTTCCCTGAAGGACTTTCCCTCTCTGCACAGACTAATGGAGCCCACTCTTTACTCTTGATCATGCTATTGCTTTTCAGTTTCCTCTATAGAGCACGTGTTATGCTTAAACTATCTCACTCAAGTATTTGCTTTGCTCTTGACTTGTACTTTATATATGAACTCCTTGAGACCAGTGTAGCTGTCTGCATAATAGTTATGTCCCTGCCATCACAGACAATGCATGGCGTTTGCCACCTGAATGATTGGTTGATGGATGGATGGTTGAATGGTGGATGGAGAGATGTCTCCGTACACTTTGTTCATTCATCACTCATTTGTGAGCCTATTTATTTATTTATTTATTTATTTATTTATTTATTGTGGCACCAGGGATCAAACTCACAACCTCGCTCCTGCCAGGCAGGCGCTTAATCCACTGAACCGAACTCCCTGCCCTAGTTTTTTGAGACAGGGTCGCACTATGTATCTCAGGCTGGCTTTAAACTCACGTTGTAGCCCAAGCCGGCCTCGAACTCACAACGCTCCCTCCTACCTCAGCCTCCCGAGTGCTGGGATTAAAGCCGTGCGCCACCACACCTAGTTGAGCCCTTTTAACTTAGCATGCATATTTTAAACCTTAGGGAAGTTTTCTTCTACTGTAGCATTACTCAGTTTTGCCTGTTCATTTTCCCTGTGTTCTCCAGGACTCCTACTAATGAGATGTTGGAACTTGTGGACTCTGTGTGTTTTATTTATTCTCTGATACTTCATACTTTGTCATTTTAAAATTTAATTTAATTTTACTTTATTAGTACATGTTTGTAATTCGTGCAGTTTACAATCATCTTAGGGAGTGGTTGCGTGAACATGTTACAGCTTATTTTCTTTCCCCTTCCCCTTCCTCTCCTGTCCTCCCGCCTCGTCTGATTCCCCAATCACTTTTTAAATACCTGTTGATACTATTTGTCTTAGTACATGTTATGGTTTGCATATTTACCTTGACTGGGGTTATTAGGTTCTTGATCATGGCGTAGCCCTACTCCCCTCGTCCCCCCTTCCCCTCCCCCTTGCCCCTCTCCTTGTTCCCTTGGATCTTTTCCCTAGTGTATAAAATCTGTCCCTCTTGTCCCTTTCTACCCATCTTCTGTTATTTTCTTTGTTTGTACTTTGCCTCACTCAAATGAGGGCTACCATGTGGTATTCAAACTTGTGTGTCTGATTTATTTCACTCAACATTATGTTTTCTATGTGTATCCCTTTTCCTACAAATGCTTCTGATTTGTTCTTCATAGCTGAGTAGCATTCCATTATATATAGATACAGTACCATATTTTGTTTATCCAGTCGTCTGCTGATGGGTATACAGGCTGCTTCTAGGATTTAGCTATTAGGAATTGTGCTGCTATAAACATTGATATGTAAGTATCACTATAGTATGATGACTTTAACTATTTGGGGAAGATACATAGCAGGAGGATAACTGGGTTGTATGGAATTTCTAATTTCAATTCTTTTTTTTTAAATTTAAAAAATTTTTTTTATTTAAGAGAAAAAAAGGACACATATAACAAAGACAAAAAGCAAAATAATTTCAATTCTTGGAGAAATCTCCACACTGATTTCCATAGTGGTTGTACTAGTTTACATTCCAACCATTGATACAGGAGGGTTGTTTTTCATCACTTGCCAGTGTTTATTTTTTTATTTTATTTTATTTTTTTTTTTTGCGGCACCAGGGATTGAACTCACAGCCTCGCGCCTGCCAGGGCAGGCGCTTAAGGCACTGAGCCAAACTCCCGGCCCTAGTTTTTCGAGGCAGGGTCGCACTATGTAGCTCAGGCCGGCCTTGCGCCGCGTTGTAGCCCAAGCCGGCCTCGAACTCACAACGCTCCGCCTACCTCAGCCTCCCGAGT